>OY829522.1:1000421-1181052 GCA_963691665.1 Clepsis dumicolana | reverse complement strand
ACATTAAATGATTATCGGGATGTGTTATTCAATGATAAAATAGTTCGGAAAAAACACATATTATTTAAATCGATTAGGCACGAGATCTTCACTCAATCTGTCAATAAAGTTGCTTTATCTAACAAAGACGATAAACGACATATATTATCAGACAAAATTTCAACCAAATCTTGGGGACATGAGTCTATTTTCTAGTACAGTAGTTATCTAAGCGACCTTTCCTCGAGCTGTAATTTTATTTCGTAGGCACCCAATGGGTAATAAAAAATTAGAATGTGTTTAATAAAATAAAATACGTTGAGTACTTACGTTATTGTAAAATTATAATTATGTATGTTGTAGGGTCAGCGTCAAAAGCCGCTCATCACTTTTGTACCTTTTCGCTCTACGACCAGATGAGCGACTTTTGACGCTGACTATACCAAATAAGTAGATTATCATTAAGTACTTTATTTTTTATAATTACACATTGATTTGTAAATTGTATGGTTTGTTCTTTTTTTTTAATAAATAAATATGAAGTGTTATTAACATTTGTTTTCTTTTTTTCTTTCACCCACCTAAGTATATATAGACTGCGAGGATACCGACTGAAAACACATTTTACTTGAGTTGAAATTGAGTTTTCTCGCTTCGGAGGTTTCCTGACGATGTTTTCCGTCATCAAAAAGCTCAGGGCTCAGGCTTAATTTTAAATGTAATATTTTGATAATGGTAAGTAAAATCATGTTCTGTTGAACAGGCAAATAATACCTATCCTCGTTTATTGCATTGGGTATCAATTAAAACATGTCCTTACGTGTCTTAAGCAGCGCGGCGGCATGCAGCCCGTGCTAAGGTAATTTGCTGACACGTGAAATATACCTATTCACATTTATTGCATTTGGTACCAATTATAACAAGTCCTTACGTGTCGTTGTAATTTGATCGGCATTAAGCAGCGCGGCGGTATGCACCGCATGCTCCGAAGCGCGTGTTAATTTAATTTGCTGACGCATGAAATTACTGTAATTATAAATAGCGGCTGTTATAGTAAGTTATCATTCTGCACTCTACATTCATAACTGAGTAAAGTCGTTCCAAAGTTTTGAAAATTAAGACGAGCTGATCCATTCCCGATTCGGTAAGTAAAATTGGCATTATTTAATATTTATTCGTATTATTTTGTTGCTATTATTGTTTTGTAAGCGTATGAAAATGCTCATATGTGTTGCCAGATGCGTTTATTTATTTGATTTCTTTTGTTTCAGAATATGGAAGGAACGCAAGACACTCAAATCATGTTTTCGCAATATGCACAGGGTCCATTAGGATTCCGAGAAGATGAAGAAGAAGAAGAAGTCAGTGAATTTGTAAAAAAAATTGCAAGTGCCAAAACGAAAACCAAGTCTAGTAAACCAAAACTAAGGCTAAACAAAGTGGTAAAGAGAAGTGTACGAGGTCACCCGCCGTCGTTCGTTATAAACAATGAAGCAACTAAGGGGAACAGACTTGTCAAAATCCAAATAATTAACATAAGTGACTCCGCGCCGGATCAAAACGACGAAACCGGTGAAAACGTTATGCTCAGTGCGCAGTATGTGGCAAGTGACGGATACGATGAGATAATAGACAGTACAGAAAGTGTAATAAATAAGATATCCAAGAAGTTGTGCGGATATAGTGTTAGTTATTAATGTTTTTACTGTTTTTGTATATAATTTTGAAAATAAATATGGTCAACAATTTTCTTGTTTTATTCCTTTGATTAAGCGATACGTCAACAGGAAAGATTTTTTTTGTAAGTATGTCAATAAAGCAATAATTCAAACGAAAATAAAATTATCATGATTAAATGCACAAGAAAAATCTTTTCAGTAAATATCGCTTAAATAGATTAACACTATTATTAGCCACAGGTATGAATCGTTATCATTTATTTCATATTTTTAAACAAACAAATTCAATTATTTAAAAATGGGTTAATATAAAAAGTCTTCGTTCAAAATAAATGATAACTAATTTTGACTGGGTTAAAAAATAAAAAAATGATTAAACGTAAATATTTATTTTTGAAAATTAGGTATAATTTATTACAATGTTAAATATGCATAATATCGAAATAATATTTTTTAAGACATATAACGTTTTTTAAGGCACAAGCTTTTTTATGATGTAGACAATTATAAGAGCTGTTGTCGATACAATACTTTTTACACATTAATTGAAAATTAGAACAACCTTTCTCTCCCAAGTCTATTACAGTACAATCAGCACATAAATCATTAATCCACTTAATTTTTTCAAAACCTTTTACATATATTTTTTTGCCTTCCAAGAAATTATGAATCATTCTCTTAAATTCTCTGTGGTCGATATACCCCTCACGCCACATAATGCCAAGGTTTCTCTCTATCCATTTCACATGCCTTTTTTCGTTTTCTGATAACGTAGAAAATGAATATGGAGGTTTTATTAAATACGCCTGCGTGTGTTCATAGGTACTGTATGCAAATTCTTTAATAATAAATTCATTTTTAGATGATTTAAACCCCTGAACATCTACGAATAGATGGTCTAGTTTCATGATATCTTCTTTGTTATATTGGTCAACGGCTTATATTCTATAATACTATCATTCAAAATAAGACAATAAGCCGCGGTATTGTCAGGGATATCTGTGTCACACTCTAATTCAATCCGCACATCGACTGAACCCGTTTTTAAGGTTTCATTTTGACGAGAACAGTCGATAACAAACAGAGGTGCTTTATTTATAAAGTCTTGTGGATTCAACAACGGTGCTTGGCTGCGGTTATAATAAGACTGTTGGAATTTAGCGTACTGTTCATATAATATAGCAAATTTTTGAGCCGAGAAACTGACATTCAAGTTTTCATAAGGAAAATAATTTGAATTTAAAAAAACTTTAACGTCACGCAAATTACAATGATCAAAACGCGATATATCTTTATCAGCAACATTTTTCCTGTTTGTTTTTAATCCAATTATAACATATCGAGGTTTTTCAACTTGAGACGAAGTTTTGACGGCCCAAGAATGTTTTGATGTTTTAGGTAAAAGCGGGTATTCGTACAGATCCCAGTTCCTAAATGCTACCTGAATAGCTCGATCTCTTTCCAAATATTTAAGCAAACTTAATCTTTCACGATCAGAAACCTTAATGTGCGGCATGCGCCATACTATTTTAGATATAGTTATGTTACCTATATACTCATTTGTGTTCAGTTTTACGCTATTTAAATTAGTATTGGATCGTAAAAGAATAAGTTCATGCTTACAGTTAATAATAATTTTGTTATAATCCTCTGCGAAGCCAAGAATCTTATTTAAAGGAATTGACACAGAAAATGATCCATGCGTAATTTTTGTGCCATCAACATCCCAGCCCCATAACTTTGACATCGATGATTCAAGTTCATTCATCGACACAAGAGATTTTATTGTTGTTGTGACCCCAGCGTTTTTAATTTTATCTATTTCAATCCCATTCAGCTCATATCGAATATCTTGAAATAAATGAAGTATAGGGTTATTTGTAAAATGAACACTGGACACCTTCGCTTTTGTTTCTCTGTTGAATACTTCTATAGTACCCTCTATGTATAAAGTACTCGCTGATGGTAATACGTATAGATCTTGCTGGTTGATAGGTATACGGATTTCATCATTTAAATTGAAACTTGTTACGTACGGTTTATACGAATGATATTCGAAACTTTCAATCGTGCTATCAAAGCTAAAGGAGTCTGATAAGTTTAGTATACTCATTTTAATAATCCTATGTTTTTTAAAAACTGTTTGTTTTCCTTCGTTAGTTGTCCTTTAGGTCTTCTTTTCTTGATAGCACAATGAGCACTAACGGCTTTGCTGTTTGAGACCGTACATTTATTAAAGTCTATCATTTTTTTCTGAGATGTAAATATATCTGAATCTCTTCGCCACGTAAATTCACTAAATTATCGTTTATATCCAGTATTCTTATTATAAGAGCGTTTAAGCTGTTTTGAGTAACAGGAAAATATATAACATTTTTAGGTGTTTCTATAATCCGGTAACCAGGCGGTACATTTGGCACAAATTCATGAATTATATGACTAGGTTTTCCGTTTATAAATGACCCGCTCACGATGTCACATTCAACTCGTACTATAGTTGTAGACAGAATGGACACGGGAAAAGGGGACTCAGTTAATATATTCGCCTGAACTGTTTCTTCTCCAAAACCAAGTAACTTACCAATCGAATTTGGTTTTTTAAAATAGACGTTTTTGGAACACAATATAGATGTTTTTAGCGTATTATTATTGCATGTCAGTGTAAAGGTGCAACCTTGGAGATGTCTTTTAAGATAATCATCAAGATCTTGAAGTTCATATGACCCTTCAGGAATTTCTACTACTTCGTTATCACCATAATAAAACTTATTATTTCGGTTGTCAATATTAGGTATCGAGTTAAATGTCGACAAGTATAGCAACCCGCATTCATATTCACCATCTAGTTGAAGAGCTGGCGAGTGATTCGTAATCAGGGTAGAGGAGGATCCCGTTATGGACAAAGTGAAAGACATCGTGAGAATGAGAAGCTATTTATTGTTCAGAGATATTTAAACGGTTATTCCAATATTTTTTTAAATATTTTAAACATAAATGTCCGCAATTAACAGTATCGAATTTTTGATAAATATTATAATTGTATGAAATATTATAATTTTTCAAATATTTTATTAATTCTAGCGGCGGTTGAAGATCACCATAACTATTAAAATATTCACAATGATTATTATCTTTGACATAGGCTACCCAGTGAGTCCCTTGGTTTTTAGAACTATCTAAATTTACGATTGCACATTCTACTCTTTTTGGACGGTTTGGCAATTTGTCTCTCATGTAAACACCACGAAAATAAGGAATATCTGTTGAATGTTTTAAAATATCAACATTTGTAAGAGCACGTCTGGGTAGCCTTTTATTTAGTTTTTTAATCGTTTTAAACACAAACCCTTTCCATTTCTATACTGTTTAATGTACAACCCTTTACCTAATGCAATAGATTCCATCATTTTATTATGACGTTCTGATTCGGATAAGCTCTTTTTTGCAGCTTTGTAGTCACCAACAGCTTTAGCGATCCCAGCAGCTCCTCCTGCCAATGACCCTAACGCAGAAAGTCCCGCGAAAATAGGTATTAGTGGCAATATACCTCCAGTTTTAGGAATCGGTATTAATCGAGGAACTCTCATTTTACTCGTATTGTTATTAAGAAATACTTTACTCGCTGCAGCAAAAGCTCGACTGACTGCAGTGCCTTCTTTTTTAGATTTGTTTTTTTTCAATTCGGTACGTATCTTAGAAACAAAATGCTTAAATGATTTTATCCCTGCACCAGCTTTCATTTTAGATTTCATCACTTTGCTAACTATCCAAGACGCAAGTTTTTCTCCTTTTCCAACACCTTTTGACTTCAATCTTTGTTTAGCCATTTTATAGAGTTCAAAATCTGCACGATGTCGGTCTGTTAGGTCAGAATATTTATCGTATGCTATATCGTGTTGCATACACGCGTTGTCCAATTCATTAACTCCTTTATCACCTCTTTGCAATCGCTTATGCAATTTTGTGCCTGGTCCGCAATAATTGTAGCCAGGTAAGTGCAGTTCAAACGGTAAGTGATTAATAATACTGTTTAGAAGTCCTCTTCCTTTCATATCCCAAAAGTTAATGACTTAGCGCGAGAAAGTTTTTAAATATATTTATACAATGGCATTTCTGTCGATCCAGCTGTTTTCGCTATCGTTAAGTCCTAACCACTTAACATACAATTTTTTCCCTCTTTTTTTGATTACCTTTTCGATGAGGTAAACGTCTGGATACTTAGTTTTTTGCAGTTCTTGTTCATAAAATGTACCGAGTATTGAGTTTTTTCGTTGGTCTTCAATATGGTAAGTAACAGGACGAGTGTGATTCACCTTTTTAATAGTAAATAGCTCAGTTGACCAATTAGGCGTATAACCTTTATGAAAGACGCTTTTGTACTTGCTTATACGCACATGATCTCCTACATTAAAAATATTTAATTTAAAACGCCGATTGGATTGTGATTTATCTATGTTTTTCTTTACTTCGGCTTCATTATTAAAATTCACCTCATTTGGGCTAAATTTTGTTGTGCTATGCACAGTTTGATTATAAGATTGAACTATCTCATCGAAAGGTTTTCCAAGCCATTTGTAGTTCCCGATGAAACTGAAATATTTGTAAAGTTTGTTCTTGAGCGTTTTTATTACCCTTTCAACAATAGACGCCTTTTTAACTGAATACGTGGAATAATGATTTATTTTTAAGGATTTCACATAACAATCGAATTGATCATTGTAAAATTCTTTTCCAAAGTCTGTCTGTAAGTTTCTAGGTATTCGTTTGGTCGACTTGATAATTAGTTCAAATGCATTTTTTACTTCTGTTTTAGTTTTAGATTTCGTAGGAATACACCACGTGTACTTTGAAAATGTATCAATAACAACTAAAATGTATTTATATCCCTTATTTACAGTATGTAAATTCTGTAAGTCAATTAAATCTGCTTGCCACAAATCATCAATTCCTTTTAATATAACTGCGCGACGCTTGAAATTTTTTCGGGCCGATCTATGGATTTCATTCACGACTTGTTCTTTTGTCATCTTTGAAATTACTTAAAATATTGTCTATGTCCCTTTTTGTATAAAAGTTTATTTTCAACTGATTTGCAAGCTGATGAATTTGAGAATTTATAGTTTTAAATAAAGAATCTAGATGCTTCTTCTCGTAAGTGTCCTGGACGAGCTGATCGACATATTGCTTATTAGCTGCATCATTGGGTGTCAAAGGATCCGCTACCCCCTTTAATCGCGATGATTGTAGATCGAAATCGCCATCATCAGAACGCAGCAAAGTTTTATTGTTAAGTTCAAAAACTTCACATACACGCAAACGTTTATGAACATGATGACCGAATTTGTCTATGTTCATTTTCACTTCTTATTTTTATGCACTTATGTATCATCAAATTTCCGGCTTCGACTGATGGTAAAAGTAAAATACCAGTTTTATATATCATTGATTAACCAAGCCCGCTTCACGAAGTTCTTCTACAATTGATATTATTTCATTGTCTAATCCTGTGTTACCGGCATCACGGGAAGCAATGAGTAATTTCAATCTTTCAACTAATTCGTTTGGATTATCCCAATAGACATATGAAACATCTCTTTTAACTTTTTTCATTGTTGGTAGTCCTTTGCCGTAAGTACATAAATCTTCGCTTATTGAACGTTGTTTCGATAATTTGAAAAGCGGTTTTATAATGTATAAATATTTCTGACCTTTGTTACTTTTTATTGGTTTATTGGGATCAAAATCTCGTCTATGGACATTCGTTTCTAGTAGCAACATTTTATAATAACGTTTATCGTCTTCAGTTATGATACCTAAATCAGGCAACTTCTTAAATAACAAATCATATAAACCTGGTGTTAAATTGTAAGTACGTCCATTTACTTTGAGTTTTTCGCCACTAACGGAAACTAAACAAGATCCTAACATAAGCTTATCGCGTTCTGTTCGTATGCCAAAAGGAATGTCCAAGTCGGTGTTGTATTGTTTTTGCCATGCAGGGTCTTCGCGAGGAGATGCATATGAACCGGTAGTCTTAAATGAAGTATCATTTGTTGATTCCAAGACATCATTGTTGTCACTTTCACATAACATGTCATCATCACCATCTTGTCTGTTTTCGTCTCTATTTGATACCTCATCATCATTATTTGAAGTCGTTTCGGAAAAATTTCGTACGATTGTTTGATTATTAATACTACTTCTCTTCCCTTCATTAGGACTAAATTTTAATGTTTTTGGCGCCTTTTGCCACTTAAATATGTCTTCATCAAAATCGGTTTCATTAGTGTTATAGTATTTATTGTCGTTACTTTTAACCATTTCATTAAGCGGGTCTGTTATTGGTTTAAAGACTGATTCCAAAATCATATTGTTGTTATTTTTCATATCACGAAGTAGTTTAACCTTCTTTTTGACAGCATCGGCAGACTGAAGTACTTTTTCTTTTAAAGTTTTCTCGGTGTTTATTTTATGATTCATGTCTGATCTCGATGGATTCCCATGATGCAATAAAAGTTTCTTGAAAATGAAACTGGTTAAGTAACACGGTTAATCCAAAACGATAAATGTATCAAATCCCATTCTATAACATCCTGAATTTCTAGCACAGTCCTTGTTTACAACCAAGTAGCTAAAAGGTACGCTCCATATTTTTGCACACATTTCCCGAAACTGTGACCAAGACATATCAGTTCCAACGTGCTCGTCATAAACATGACGTAAATTAACTTCATCTTGTTTAAAAAGGATGATTAAGTTAGCATTGTCCCTTATTAATTGTTTAGGTATTTTACTGTAAGTTTGATTTAAGTAGAAGCTGTCAATATTTTTATGCCTTCCCATTGCAAAGTAATCCCTTATATTATTTTGATTTTCGCATGCAACATCATCAAATATGATAATTGAATTGTTCTCAGCTTCATGCGGGCTTAGTATTTCATCATTTTCGCGATATTTTTGAAATTTAACTGATGGAACCAACATCAATATTTTTTCTAAAAACTGGTACATCGGTTGGAAAAGTGTTTTTGAATATACGTAAATATTTTGAAAGCGTAGTCCTTGTTCATGTAGTAGAAGAGAGACAATTAAATTAGTTTTACCGCAATTAGAAGGACCGCAAATTATACAGCGAATTGTGTCGGGTAAAAGTTCACCGTGACGAAAACTACGATTGTTGCGATCTGAACAAACAACCTCCAACTGCAAGCTCTGAGCTTGTTTTACAAACTTCATATCTGTTCAAGATCAATTCAACCAATGCGCGCGTGTTGCAAGCATGGAATGCTTATTCAAAATGAGCAGAAGAGCAGATGGTTAACGTTAAACCTCGAGTGTGAGCAAATTCTGTTAGGTTGGGTTCCGTTGGGTTTGAGTTGCTGTTGGGCTGATGTATTCGTTGCGTTGATCGAGAGGTGAAACAGAATGCCCAATGCGATTTCAGGTGTAGGTTGAGCGTTATGTTGAACGCAAATGCTGATAGGTTACTGTTAGGTTGGTTACCGTTGGGTTTGGGTTGATTGTAGGTTGTGTGCAATTCATTGTATTATTGGGCTTCTGGATCACCACGAATGAGTGAGGGCGAAATTTTTCGCCCGATCGAATGAATGGTGGTCCAGAATGCCCAATAATATACTACTTATTAGTAATAGTAATAAAGTTATTACTGTGTGTTGGACAATATATAAGTTTCAAGTGCATTCAGTATTTTATTTATGCTCAGACTATTAAATTGGCACCACAATTGCCAAAACCCCATAAAAAAAGAACTACCGCATCTACGCCACCCATCTTTGACGCCAGGGCCTTTGATCGGGCCGCCGGTATCTCTACCCAGAATACGAACCACAAATGTGATAAACGCAGACCATAACCTAATGCACTGCGCTCCAGCCGATAATACTGTTTTTGAATTAATATAATGCTGCTAATTCAATAACTATGAAGCTAAACCTATAGGAATATAATTGTATCAATGTATACAGGGTGTTCGGTGCGGGTGGTAGGACCTTGTGCGAGGTCCGTCCGGAGGTCCGAGTACGAATATTCGAAACCTGCGTCACGTAAAATCGAATAGTAAGCGTTATCGAGTTTGTATGAAGTTTGGAACAGCGCCCGCCCGTGAGCGTATTTGGAACTAAAAATTTGTATGAGGTTTCTCAATCTCGATACGATAGCCGTAACGTTACGCAGGATTCGAAAAGTCGTGCTCGACACTCGGATCGCTACGACGATCTTAGTTGCTAATCCTGCCAGTAAGCAGCCGTGCTTGCATTGTTGCGTTCCGGTGTGGAGAGTAAGACAGCCGGTGTAATTATGAGCACAAGACATTTCATCTTAGCTCTCTAGCGCGTTTCCTTGCTTATCGTATAAAAAAATTAAAAAAACATAAACCGTCAAGTTTTTTGGGATATTGTTGGGGCGGGGCTATTCGCTATCTTTTCGCCCTTGGACCTTGGGTCCTAAGGGTCACGGTTTTGGAGATACAATTTTTTTAATGTTGTATCGACATGTTTCGGACTAATTTGTAGTCCTTCCTCTGGGAGCACGCTAAACCGAGAACGAAGACGACGAGGGTAGTTGTGTGCCGCTGTCAGCTGCAGTAGGGCTAGCACAACTGGCCGCGACTTTGTTTGTCGCGCGAGATTATATTACCCGTCCCGTTGCATTCTGAGTGACAGAAAAGGATGGGCAGTTATTCTCGCGTGCGATAGAAGTCGCACTGTGAGTTGTGCTAGACCTACGTCAGAGTGGGAAGGACTACGAATAAATCTAAAATATTATTATTAATATTAGCCTGATCTGTCCCACTGCTGAGCAAAGGCCTCCCCCCAATACTTCCACTGCTTTCGTTCCTTAGCAATTAGCGGCCAGTCCTTCAAGAAGGAGTCCAGTTCATCCCACCATTGCCGTCTAGGTCTGCCGGGTCGCCTCTTTGAGTGTGTGGGACTCCATTTGGTGGCTACCTTGGACCACAAATCGTCCGACATGACCAGTCCAGTACCACTTCAGCTTAGATGCTCTTTGACCTGCGTCTGCAACTTGAGTCATGGCGCGCATGGCTGTGTTGCGGATTCGGTCCACTAGTTTTACGACTAGCAGGCTGCGCTCCATGGCCCGCTGGCAAACCCCGATTTTGGACTTCAGAGACCAAGTTTGAGCACCGTATGTGAGAATTGGAAGTACGTCGACGTCCGATATAAGTCGGGCTAAAGTCGACTTATATACGTGACTGATCCGTTTTATTTCACTACAAATGCATTAAACTTCTCACAGCTCGGGGTCGTTGCAGCCCTAAACCACTGTTTAGCAATAATAGCAGTAATTAGTGCTGCAGCAGTTGCAAGTGTCATCGCGAGAGTAACGCGACACTTGCGACTCTGCACAGAGGGCTAGACGAAGAAACGGGGGACAAAATAACCTGACCATAAAAAAAACATTTTTAAACTAAGGCTTTTTTTGGCGACTGTACTTTTTGTAGTCTGTAGGTGTATTAACATCTAATTCACATGTCCGTATCAAATTTCAAGTCAATCGGATCATAGGATATTTAATTTGTAAGTTTTGACCCGAAAATTAAGTTACCTAATACTAAGGTTGTAATAAAAAATGTACTTTTAGTCGCTATGAAATATTTTATTCTAGTTATAGGCCGCGCGATGGATTAAGATCGCTCGGCGAAACTGGTGGGGGCAATTTGGCGCATCTGTACAATTGCGCACAAAATTGTTAAGTTCTGAGTGTATTTCTTTGAAATATATTTTTCTCATTTCGCTTTTTTTTGTACCTTTAGTCACCTAATATATAGCACTCGTTTTTGCTTGTGACTTATTTTGCTAGTATGTTTATTCAGAATCTTGGTAGTATTTTTTACGTGCTCTTAATTACCCATGATTTAATTAGTTTCCTTTTTAACATAACAATTCACGTCGTAAACTATTTTTCTGGCTTGCCATGTTCAAATGGGCATATTCATATTTGGGCATTTTTTTCACTAACTACGACGTCATAAATAATACAGTAAAACAATCCGTGCGCAACAGTACTCAAGAGACCGTGACGCGTGAACGAAGCGAGAGAGGGGAAGAACGACTTGATCTACCAATAACGTGTCGGCGCCAGCGCGCACCCTCCCCTCACCCCTCTGCGCAACCAAATAGACCTAAGAATTGATTTCTGCGCATCGCCCTTCCACTTTTCATTAGCGATCTTAATTCGCCGCACGACCTATAGTTAGTCTGCAAAGAAATCAGATATCGCATCTCGTGGGAAAGGAAGGGTAAGGCCGTTAAAATTATCAATTATAACACAGAAGTAACATAAAAGTAACACTTTTTGTACAAAATGCTATATTTAATATTTATTTATGTCAATAATTCAGCTAGGGGTTGAGTAAGTCCAAGTGGCCACCCCTGTGAAATGTTTATTTGGAAAAATTACAAAAAAAATCTCTTATAGGTACATTCATTGCCTCAAATCAAAACGCACCCTTTAGAGTCGAATAATTTTTAGGTTATATTCATAACAAAGCTTTTTGATTTTGTCTACCAGTCAGCTACTATTGCGAAAATTAACCTGACTTTGCCGAAGTTTTCTTTTTCTGATTTTGTCCACCATACGGATACTGTTGGCCCCACTGTGCAGACACTTGGTGCCCGTCTTGCTGTAATGTACCGGCTCTCAACGTTCAGGTGCCTGAAGACACCTTATATTACAAATTGTACGACATGTAATATTACACTACTTGCTTGGAGATACCTAAGTGAAATTTCATAACCACACAGCTGCTTGGTCTGCAAAAATATTTTATACGATGTCACAAAATGAACACTTCTTTACAGTTTTTTAAATTAATTTAATAACACTTTGCAGTAGCAAAGGTCAGGAAAATAGGGATCACCAGAAAAGTAAGTGTGGACGGTCGAGCGTAATACAAAAATTTCAAAAACATACATACAGTGGAACATAGAACCTCCTCCTTTTTTGAAGTCGGTTAAAAAGTTAGGGAACCCCTGCCTTAGACCTTAACTTACTAACTCTAGGTTAACTCGACGTACTTAGTAATTTTCCAGATGGAAACCTTGGTTGTGCAATTCCTTATATTATTGCGTTATTAAATAAATATTATACTAATAACATTTAAAGAATGTAAACATCAAAAAATGTGGTTTCGATAACAATAATTATTGAGTGCTATTAAAACCTCAAATCTTGTTTACTTTTGTTGTAAGTACCTAGACAATAACAATTTTATTGTTTGTTCAAATTAAATATTTTGTTGAAGCTCATATAAAAATTAATTAGTTTCGATGTTACCAAGTTCGAGTATTTAAATAAAATTTAATTATTAGGTAATTTATTGAATTGGGCGTTACTTCGCGGAGGTCCATATTTATGAACTAAAAACAATTACTTTGCTCACCCGCGACCACCGCCACAGTAAAGTACTATAATTGTTTTTAGTTCATAATTTATATATTGTTTGACATTTACTTACAATAAAATAAAGTTAAAAATTAAGGAAGGTGTTTATAGAACATGTTTTTACTATTGTTAATAATATGTAGTGTTAACATAGTGTTTAGTAGTAGTACGTAGTGTCGGGGTTTCTCTGCGGGACAGAATCAGAAATGATGATATCCGCGGTAGAACTAAAGTAACCGACATAGCCCGAAGAATTGCGAAACGTAAGTGGCAGTGGGCGGGGCATATTGCTCGCAGAACTGATGGCCGATGGGGTCAGAAGGTTCTCGAATGGCGTCCTCGGACCGGGAGACGAGCTGTCGGTAGGCTTCCAACAAGATGGAGCGACGACCTAGTAAAGATTACGGGACCGCGGTGGATGCGGAAAGCACAAGACCGTTCTGAGTGGGGAGCCTTGGGGGAGGCCTATGTCCAGCAGTGGACGTCTTTCGGCTGACATTATGATGATGATGATGAACATACTTAGTGTTAAAGACTTCAGTGGTGGTATGGAGGCCTCCGAGTGTGAGTCCGACCCGCACTTAGCCGTTTTTAGGGTGTCCGTCTGTCTGTCTGTCTATCTGTCGCGCTGGAGGTATCTAAGCTGAAATTAATATCAATTACTGAAGCCTGCAATCCTTTGAAGCTGTGAAAAAATCAATCTCTGAGTCAATGCAATCGAAATATACTGTAGGTAATTAAAATAGGTGTTTCCTTAACACATTGCCGTGGAATATAAAACCTCCATACCTCCAACCTTCGTATTGTTTTCCGGGTACGCCGCTAGAGGGCGACGACCCTAGGTCGGCTGTGCAAACTATATGCAATAATTACAGTAGGAATCTACGTAAATTGCATTTATTAATAAAAGACAAGCATAAGCATTCATTTTATCCTTATTTTTTTGAGTCATGAATAGTTTTACATGATTTTTAGGGCTCCGTACATTAAAAGGAAAAAAACGGAACCCTTATAGGATCACTTTGTTGTCCGTCTGTCTGTCTGTCTGTCAAGACCCTTTTTCTCTGGAACGCGTGGAGGTAGCATACTAAAATTAATAACAAATACTCAAGCCTGCGGTCCCTTGAAGCTGTGAAAAAATCAGCCTCCTAAGTCAACGAAATCAAAAGATACAGTGATTAAAATGGTTGTTTCAATACAAATTGCCGTTAAATTCAACACAATCAAAAGATACAGTCATTAAAAAGGCTATTTCTATACAAATTGCCGAAATCCGAAAACCTAAAGGGTACTTCCAGTTGTCCTAGAAACTTGAAATTTGGTATGAAGGTTGCTCTTATAGGACAACCACTCAAAAATGTCTCAAAAATTTTGAATTTTTATGTCTGTCTGTAGATTTCGCAGACCAATGTAAGTTGACCCCATACTGCGTACATTTTGCTTAGGAGCAGGGCTCTACTAACACTGGACTTCTTAAAACACTGGGGAAAAGCGTTAAAATTTTTCTATGGAACCCTCGTGCGCGAGTCCGACTCGCACTTGGCCGGTTTTTTATTTTATTTAGGTTAATTTCAGGTTCCGGTTCCTTTAACTTTTGTTTGTATGTCTACTCTTTTTTCTGATGTCCTGTCAGTCGTCCTAACTGGTAGAGATCCCTTTAAGGGATAAGTTTACCTCTGTACATTTGCTTTTGTTCTGTGATCTGTTATTTCATGTTTTATACGAGGGCTGTTTGATAAGTACCCGTTTTCAAATGTTATTCTTATCACTGGCTGAAAATATGTATACGAAGGTTTTAATGCATCCTTTATGGGTCAGAAAAGGTAAAAATATATCACAGCATTATTTTGTTTTTTTTTCGTTTAACGGCTGGTGAAGGTCAGAATTCGATTTCAATTTGCAAATATGGAGAAAGAACAGTTTCGCTTGTAATTCCTTTTCTGTTTTTGGAAGGAAAACCATGTGAAGAGATAAAAGTATAGATACAAGGTGTTTACAAGGATAATACACCTTCTATGACAACTATCAGATATTGGTATAACGAATTCAAACGGGGCAGAACATCCGTCTTTAACGAAGACTGTTCAGGCCGCCCTATTGAGGTGACTACGGAACAGATGGTCAAGAAAATTTAAAATATCGTATTAACCGAGCGCCGAATAAAGCTTAGAGAAATTGTTGACACTATTAATGTTTCAATCGAGTGGGTACAATCTATTTTAAAAAACAAATTAGGGATGAAAAAGGTATCTGCGGGATGGGTGCCGCGTTTGCTCACAGAGGAACAAAAGCTTATCCGAGTGACCACTTCGAAGCAACGTTTAGCAAAGTATGGAAGCAATTCTCATGAATTTCTGCTTCGTTTTGTGACTGGACGAAACGTTGATTCATAACCATACCCCAGAAAATAATAAACAATCAGAGCAGAGGATCTTAAAATGCGAATCGGCTCCAAAGAAAGCAGAGACCGTCCCACCGGCCGGAAAGGTCATGGCGACCGTTTTTTTCACAAGGAATCATACATAATGATTACTTACAAAAAGAAAAACGATAACAGGGCAATACTACGAAAATTTCTTGAGCGAATTTTATTCTGTTTAAAGGAATGAACGACCCCAATTAACAAAGAAAACAGTTCTATTCCACCACGACAACGCACCAGCTCACTCGTCCACAATCGCAGGGGCAAAATTAGAAAAATTACACCATGAATTGCTACCTTATTCACTCTATTCTCCAGACTTAGCCCCATACGGCTTTTTTTAATTCCCAAAACTAAAAAAATGGCTCAGCGGAAAGAGATTTGCGTCAAATGAAAAGGTCATTGCCGCTACAGAGGCCTATTTCGACGACTTTCCGAAATCTTATTTTTTGGGTGGCTTATTAAAGCTAGAATACCGCTGGAACGAGTTTATAGAGCTAAAAGGTGACTACGTAGAAAAATAAATATACGTGTCCAAAAAATACATGTTTTTTTTTCAAAACACGGGTACTTATCAAACAGCCCTCGTACACACATAATATTTTTGCTTAAGAGGAAGGACTACGGATTAGTCCGAAGCATGTCGGGCTATACTCGACTGACATACGTGAGTGATCCGTTTATTTCACCAGAAAACTTATATTTTGTTAGCTACTGTACCAACTAAGAAAAACATCAAACTTTTATAAATATCATCATCATCATCATCATCATCATCAGCCTATTTACGTCCCGTTGCTGGGCACAGGGCTTCTCTTAGAATTAAAGGCCTAAATACGAATACAAATATTTTTATTTTACTTAAAATGAGGTACAAAAAGTTTGTTGAGACATATTTAACCGATTTCAAAAAAGGAAGAGGTTCTACGTTCCACTGTTATGTATGCATGTTTTTTTTTTTGTAAAAAGGAATCACTAATTTTAACAGCAACTGGTAATTTAGACTAAGGCTTTAATATAGTTCCCACGCGGGCATAGTAAATCGGGAACTTCACTCACACCACTGAATGATTCGAAGGAGTGTGCAGGATTCCTCACGATAGTCATATTATAAAAAATATGGGTAGGTAATTCAAAAATCTGCTTAACGTAGATACTTTTGTTCTTCAATGAGTTACGTATTTTTATGAAAATAAGCAGTTTTTCCTGTGCGAGAGGAAAACGGATTCGCGGAAAAAAATTATGGTACATTTTTCAAGGCAAGCGGAAACCATGTACTTACCTTGTTAGTTGCGAGAAAATCACGCAAACCATGTAAGTATTACCACACACCATGTTCTTTGGTTTGCATTTTTAATGCATGTTGATTGGTACCTACATAACTGAGAAAAATGTAATATTTTAAACCAATCTCGTCTGAAAACTTTTAACATGAAACTATCGTCAGACTCCATCATAGTGAAATAAAACGGACTAGAAGGAGGCACAAAAAAATACGAAAATTTTAGGACACATTTTTTCACCTTTCAAAATCGATAGAGGTCGTGATTCATAATATATAGATAATAAAATATAAAATTCAAAATCCAGAAAAAGAGTGTGCAACTTTTTTTTTAAATTTCCGATTTATGGACACATTTTTTCGAAGTTAGTTTTCTCTTGAACTAAGCTTTAGATGCGGTGGATGCGGAAAGCACAAGACCGGTCTGAATGGAGAGCCGCGGGGGAGGCCTATGTCCAGCAGTGGACGTCTTTCGGCTGACATGATGAAGCGTTAGTTTAGAAGTTTAGTTCGGCAGTCGCCTTGGCGTTCAGTGTGCATGTTGCTGCCCGCATCGTGCGCTCCCAGAGGGAGCACTACGAATTAGCTCGAAACATGTCGGGATAAGATCGAGTGATCTTTGTGTGTTGATACTTGAGTGATCGGTTTCTTGTTTTTAGGGTTCCGTACTTCAAACTTCCGTACTTCCGTACTTTGTTGTCCGTCTGTATATCTGTCAAGACCCTTTTCTCTGAAACGCGTGGACGCAGCGTGCTGAAATTAATATCAAATACTCAAACCTGCGGTCCCTTGAAGCTGTGAAAAAATCAGCCTTGTAAGTCAACGAAATCAAAAGATACAGTCATTAAAACGGTTGTTTCAATACGGTAAAGGGTACTAATATGACACAAGGCATTGAAAAATTCGTTAGGTACACCAACGTTAAGTATAGCTTAATTGGTGGAGCGTGGTACGGATTACCGAGGTTGCTGGTTCAAGTCCAGCTGCTTAACGAATTTTTCTTTGCATTGTCATTGTATGTTGAATTTCATTCTATGAATGTTTCATAAAAATAAAAACAAAAATAATCAATAAATCGATTATTTTCATTGATTCAGAAAATAGCTCCATCTCTTGCCACTAATGCGTAACTGTAGAAGTTCCGTAGTGGGTGAGCTGCTTGATTAAGCTACTCATAGATGGCGCTGAGGAGAGATCTTCCAAATAAAATATGACACAAGGCATTGAAAAATTCGTTAGGTACACCAACGTTAAGTATAGCTTAATTGGTGGAGCGTGGTACGGATTACCGAGGTTGCTGGTTCAAGTCCAGCTGCTTAACGAATTTTTCTTTGCATTGTCATTGTATGTTGAATTTCATTCTATGAATGTTTCATAAAAATAAAAACAAAAATAATCAATAAATCGATTATTTTCATTGATTCAGAAAATAGCTCCATCTCTTGCCACTAATGCGTAACTGTAGAAGTTCCGTAGTGGGTGAGCTGCTTGATTAAGCTACTCATAGATGGCGCTGAGGAGAGATCTTCCAAATAAAATATGACACAAGGCATTGAAAAATTCGTTAGGTACACCAACGTTAAGTATAGCTTAATTGGTGGAGCGTGGTACGGATTACCGAGGTTGCTGGTTCAAGTCCAGCTGCTTAACGAATTTTTCTTTGCATTGTCATTGTATGTTGAATTTCATTCTATGAATGTTTCATAAAAATAAAAACAAAAATAATCAATAAATCGATTATTTTCATTGATTCAGAAAATAGCTCCATCTCTTGCCACTAATGCGTAACTGTAGAAGTTCCGTAGTGGGTGAGCTGCTTGATTAAGCTACTCATAGATGGCGCTGAGGAGAGATCTTCCAAATAAAATATGACACAAGGCATTGAAAAATTCGGTAGGTACACCAACGTTAAGTATAGCTTAATTGGTGGAGCGTGGTACGGATTACCGAGGTTGCTGGTTCAAGTCCAGCTGCTTAACGAATTTTTCTTTGCATTGTCATTGTATGTTGAATTTCATTCTATGAATGTTTCATAAAAATAAAAACAAAAATAATCAATAAATCGATTATTTTCATTGATTCAGAAAATAGCTCCGTCTCTTGCCACTAATGCGTAACTGTAGAAGTTCCGTAGTGGGTGAGCTGCTTGATTAAGCTACTCATAGATGGCGCTGAGGAGAGATCTTCCAAATAAAATATGACACAAGGCATTGAAAAATTCGTTAGGTACACCAACGTTAAGTATAGCTTAATTGGTGGAGCGTGGTACGGATTACCGAGGTTGCTGGTTCAAGTCCAGCTGCTTAACGAATTTTTCTTTGCATTGTCATTGTATGTTGAATTTCATTCTATGAATGTTTCATAAAAATAAAAACAAAAATAATCAATAAATCGATTATTTTCATTGATTCAGAAAATAGCTCCATCTCTTGCCACTAATGCGTAACTGTAGAAGTTCCGTAGTGGGTGAGCTGCTTGATTAAGCTACTCATAGATGGCGCTGAGGAGAGATCTTCCAAATAAAATATGACACAAGGCATTGAAAAATTCGTTAGGTACACCAACGTTAAGTATAGCTTAATTGGTGGAGCGTGGTACGGATTACCGAGGTTGCTGGTTCAAGTCCAGCTGCTTAACGAATTTTTCTTTGCATTGTCATTGTATGTTGAATTTCATTCTATGAATGTTTCATAAAAATAAAAACAAAAAGAATCAATAAATCGATTATTTTCATTGATTCAGAAAATAGCTCCGTCTCTTGCCACTAATGCGTAACTGTAGAAGTTCCGTAGTGGGTGAGCTGCTTGATTAAGCTACTCATAGATGGCGCTGAGGAGAGATCTTCCAAATAAAATATGACACAAGGCATTGAAAAATTCGTTAGGTACACCAACGTTAAGTATAGCTTAATTGGTGGAGCGTGGTACGGATTACCGAGGTTGCTGGTTCAAGTCCAGCTGCTTAACGAATTTTTCTTTGCATTGTCATTGTATGTTGAATTTCATTCTATGAATGTTTCATAAAAATAAAAACAAAAATAATCAATAAATCGATTATTTTCATTGATTCAGAAAATAGCTCCATCTCTTGCCACTAATGCGTAACTGTAGAAGTTCCGTAGTGAGTGAGCTGCTTGATTAAGCTACTCATAGATGGCGCTGAGGAGAGATCTTCCAAATAAAATATGACACAAGGCATTGAAAAATTCGTTAGGTACACCAACGTTAAGTATAGCTTAATTGGTGGAGCGTGGTACGGATTACCGAGGTTGCTGGTTCAAGTCCAGCTGCTTAACGAATTTTTCTTTGCATTGTCATTGTATGTCTAAAGGGTACTTCCACTTGTCCTAGAAACTTGAAATTTGTTATGAAGGTAGCTCTTATAGCACAACCACTCAGGAAATTCTCAAAATCTTAAATTTTTATGTCTGTCTGTAGATTTTACAGAACAATATAAGATGACCCCATACTGCGTACATTTTGCTTAGGAGCAGGGCTCTGCTAACACTAGACTTCTTAAAACACTGGGAAAAAGCGTTAAAATCTTTCTACGGAAACCTCGTGCGCGAGTCCGACTCGCACTTGGCCGGGTTTTTTTTTAAAGAGAAAGGCAAATGAGCAAGCAGGTCATGAAAGCCAGCAACCCCAAGAGAGTCACTAATCTGTTGCCGACCTTGAAGGAGGAAAAGGGATAGATGAAGGGTCTCCGGCACTCTCACAGACCGAACGAACTTTTATTCGAAAGAGTATACTCCTGAGGTGGTCCCATTGTCACCGTCATGATCTAATGATGGGATCTCAGCGAAATCGAGGGCAACCCTCACATTTTATAGGCATCGATGTATAAAACATTAAAGATAGCACGCACCTGTTCAGCGCTGACACAATGCGGCCCTCACTCATTAGCTGTCATTAGACCGACGTAATTGCAAGCATCAAGGGATATGTACTAAGTCATAATCACCTAATCGCTTGTCCGCGCTCGGTGAAGCGGTGGCATATCATTCTATTTTTGTACATCAATGGGCACGTGTTATGTTTTTCATATATTTTCTAATTCATGTTAACCCTATCACTGGCTGAAGAATCTGGGAAACACAGCTGACTCACCTTCAACGAAACTCTGACCTTTAGTGTCTTCTGAGAAATCGTAGTGTTGACAGGGTGAACCAACAATAGAATAGTTGAACATATAAACCGCAAAAAAAAACAAGCTACGTGAGATACTTTAACAAATTACGTAAATGCAGTTTTTGCGAATGTGGCTTAACAAAGTACCCAATGACCTAACCCACTATGAGAGAGAAGCAGAGAGAAGTTTATTTGTAGGCATACGTAAATTGGTAATAAATAAAATATCATGGGACAAATTGACACCAATTGACCTAGTTCCAAACTAGGCAAAGCCTGTTCTATGGGTACTAGACAACGGATAAACATACTTATATACATATTAAACATCCAAGACCCGAGGACAAACATTCGTATTCATCATACAAACATCTGCCCCGACCGGGATTCGAACCCGGGACCTCAAGCTTCATAGTCAGGGTCGCTAACCACTAGGCCATCCGGTCGTCAATGTAGTGTATATTATTCTTATTTTATTCCAGCATTGCACGAAATGTAATTATGTAATGTAATATAATGTCATAATGAACACTACTTTCTTAATTTATTTTTTATTTAAATTCGTATCTTTGTTCCCGACTGCCTGAGGAAGGTTATATTTTTCAAGCGTGCATGTATGTACGGCTAATTCTTTGGCACGCTCTACAGCCTAAACCGTTTGACAGATTTCAACGTATGAGGTGTCATTGAATTCGTCTCAGTTGTAATTGCAGTCAGTTTTTTTTTAAGTTGGTTAGGTTATGTTCATGTGAATAAAAAATAATAGGCATTGTGTCAAACCAAAAGGTGAAAGAACTCGCCCTAAGAAGAAAATACTGGGGCGAAATGCCAAAATTAACTCTTTAATTAAATATGGTATAAGTAAATGAACCTTAATTAACCCAATCTCCGACTCATTAAACTTCTTAGGGAAACCGTTTTTTTTATGACCACAATAAGTCGCCCACAAACTGAACGATAAAAACTTCAAAGAAACCGCGGACGTATTTTTTCATAAGCAACTTTTTTCATTATTTTCATGGCTGTATTCTGATTCAGCACTTAGTGGGATCTTGGTAGAAGGGTACATATAATATATACATATTATATAAATGGGTCAATCAACTTTTCTTTACCAGTCGTTACCATGAAGATGTCCCCTGAGTAACTCGTATAAAATAAGATTACCTAAGGCACCAGTCCATCAAACGTTAAGAGTTTCGACAGTTAGGTATATGCCAATTCCTTCATGCTTCATCTCCTAAGCATGCAAATCCTGACCTTCGGGGGAGTGGGGTCTTAGAAATTATATTTTAGACGAGTTACCCAGGGGACATCCCCATGGCATCGAGTGGCAATGTAAAGTTGATTGACCCAGAGAAGACAGATGGTGCACATGTTAGTATACCTTTGTACAGTTAGCAGCAGAAGTAGCTAAGCAACCGAAGCGGTCACAATGATCCAAGCACGGCTCTATTGTTATAGACATAAGAGCTTGTGCAGATCATTGTGACCGCTTCGGTTGCTTAGCTACTTCTGCTGCTGACTGGAAAGGTGACCCTACCTCAATAACACATTTATTTTTATCGATTTAAACCTACACAAACTGTTTATGTAGGTTATACAGCTCTTAATTACTTGCCGTTTGTATGAGAAATACGGAAAAAAACAGTAATTACCGCATTTATTTGTAAAGATGTGGTGACTAAAACGTAACTGTATCTTGTGTTACAAATATGGCGCATGCAGTAACCTTATAACCGAAAATATACACACACAACAGTCTAATGCAGTACGCTATCTAGAAACAATAATATTGTTGGTATTATTCGACGACGACGACCGGATGCTTGACGTCCCGGGTTCGATCAGCGCTCGGGGCAGATGTTTGTGTGATGAATATGAATGTTTGTTCTTGGGTCTTGGATGTTTAATACGTATTTAAGTATATATTTATCTATATGTAAGTATGTTTATCCGTTGTCTAGTATCCATAGTACAGGCTTTGCCTAGTTTGGGGCTAGGTCAATTTGTGTCAATTGTCCCATGATATTTATTATTATTTATTTATTTTATTATTATGCCATTGTTACAGTCATTAGGATGTGCCCTTTGGGACGTTTTACAGGAACGGAGGAACGAGCCCGTGCACAGCGGACCGGTGCCTAGGATACGGAATTCGAATTTCGGACTTCAAAGTAGCAGCTTGCGCTTGTCAGAGGGTCGAGCACGACTTTATGAATGCTGCGTAACGTTACGGTTATCGTATCGAGATCGAGAATCCTCATACTAAATTTTGGTTCGAAATAAGCACACGGGCGGGCGCTGTTCAGTTCCAAACGTCATACAAACTCCACAACGTTTACTATTCGATTTTACGTTACGCAGCATTCGTAAAGTCGTGCTCGACCCTCTGCACCTTCCATTGGTGTGTTCTTCGAAAATTACCTTCTGATTCATACTGTGATCCTAACTTTTTTCGTTTTATTATGCAGCCGTAATTATTCTCGCGATGACTCAGGACTGCAAATGATACATATTGGCTGACATGACGACTGACATGGATCGGCGTAATTAGTGTCGAGTAACATTTTTTGAAATGTTAAGGGGTATGTGCATTTACCGACCAAAAAAGGAGGCAAGTTATTGAAAATAAAAACAGCCAAGTGCGAGTCGGACTCGCGCACTATGGGTTTCGCATTACATGTAGGTAGGTGCGATAAACTGGATTGAGGGACCAACCTGCCTTTGCCGTTTCAAAACTGCTCTCCTCATCCATCGACTTGGTCACGGCATTGCTAGTAAGTTTACTTCTGGCAAATAAGATTAAAAATCTTAAAAAAATATTTTTACTGCAACAAAGAGACCGTTCTCTCTCTCTGTCTTTTCTCATATGACTAGCGGTTTTTTTTTTCTACCAGAGGTCCGTTTTTCCTCTTGAGGTACAGAACCCTAAAAACTTTCGAACCTGCTTGAAAATATTATTTGAAAAAAGCCGTTTTCTCTTCTGTTAGCATGAAAAATTACAAAAGTAAAAATTTTATGTGAATCTGTAAAAAAGTGTTTTTTTTTTTGTAGGCACAGGCACAGGCTTTCGCCGTATGTCAAACATTGGGAATAACTCAAAGCTGATTTACTGAAATAATTATTATGGCTAGTAAATTGTTTCGTCTTAAAACAAAATAATCAAGACAGATGAAACAACATTTTAAAATTAAATAAGTAGCATTTATGTGAAGCCCCAGCAAACCCACGTAGATTTTTACAGTGAAAACAATTCATAAGGCATTTGCGATAACAATCAAAGCCTTTGCAATTGTGGCATTTTTGACTCAAAATTTGTACCGGAAACAATTAATTCAAGTAAAAAAATGTTTAAAAACTGGAACTGCATGATTGTGAACTTATTTTATTTGCCTTTTTGGTCTCAAAAGGTTTTCTTATCAAATACAATCTGAGTCTTGTCTTCGTGTGGATTTTAATGGTAATTTTATTTATCTTTTGAAAGCTGACAGTGTTTTACAGAGACACGCGGTTTCCTGAAATTCTGACAATCCTGAGCAAGTGGCGTCTTAGCGGAAGAACCTTTTTTTTTATAAATATTATTGTGAAAGTTACCTCTTTAAGGTCGTCAACGTATTTGCAAATTTACGAAGCTATCGCAAATGATAGTTACACGGAAAGAACATGATAGTCACTTTTTAAAAACGAGGTTTTAATCTCAAAAAGTAAAGCACTCTAATAGACTATAAGACACCTCTCAGTTACACATACAAATATCTATGTAACTTGTTTTTATTATCACTTTTAAAAATACGAATAGTTACATAGTTCCAAACTTTCAAATCAAATTAGACATGTTCCTTCCGTGTACCCTTCAAATGTCTTCATAGAAAATACTGTCAGCCTATATAACGTGCTTAATAGTAAAAAAAAAATCTGCATTTCTTTTGCATTGCATTAATATGTGTTTGTTGTTCTGATGATCCTATTTTATTTATTTCCCGTATAGTAGATAATTTTATATAAGATTAAGTTTAGTTTTATTAGCCCTTAAGGCCAAGGTTCTGGCAGAACATCAGCGTTGCGAAGCAATTCTGAACATTGTGCTGAGCCAGCTTCCTTTTTTGTGTCCATTTTGCACCTTCCTAATATTCTTTTGTGTTGTAATTTATAATGTGACCAAATAAATATATTCTCCTTCTTTCTTTCTTAAATATATATATATATATATATATATATATAGTGTTTGATAACTAAACAATTACAGATTACAAACTGTCTATAATAAACAATTTTACACGTGTGGTTCATTACATTACAATAGACATTTTAATAGTAACGGGATATTAACCGCGTTTACCTTAGCAGATTTGGTAGAGATCCTGATATTTCGACGCAGTTACTGCATCTTGATCATGATATTCATGATGCGTGTAACTGCATTAGACGTAATGAAAACGGGATTCCCGTTTTCATTACGTCTAATGCAATTAACCGCGAATCACTTAAAACTGCATGTAACTGTGTCGAAATGTCGGTAGCTCTTCCCAAACTAGCAATGTAACCGCGGTCAATATCTCGTTAATAATATTTCTAACGGTCTATAATAAAGTCGATATTACCCTGTACTAGGTACTGGTGATTTGGTAAAGGTCACCGGGTACCATAGTAGATGCAGAAGGCCTAAAACGCCTGTTAATTATGGTATCATTTACAGAAGACACACCCATATTCGGCAGATACATTTTGCGGGTGGTAGGACTTTATGCGAGGTCCGTCCAGATCACTACCACCATTTTACTCGGTAATCCTGCGGCTAAGCAGCAGTTTTTGAACTGATGTGTTCCGGTGTGGAGAGTAAGACAGCCGGTGTAATTACGGCCACAAAAGGTATTTCATCCTAGCTCTCTAGGTTGGCAACGCATCTACATCTACAATCGCCTGGGATTGCGGGCGTCTATGGGTATTGGGTGTTCACTTACCATCAGATGACCCACTTGCTTGTTTGCCTTCCTTCTCGTATAAAAAAATATCCCTAGATAAAAAAGATGAGGAAAGGAAGAAACAGGTCAAACACTCAATACTCAATTAAAAAAGGTATTCGTCAAAACCAAATCCACCCGAAATGTTTGCTGCAGCATGCATAATTACCCAATTATCTTTTTTAACGTTCAAGTTGTAGTAATAAATTCACCTCGTACGTGAGGTAATGCGTGCAAAAAGGATTTATTTTGCATTAAAAATGTATGCGTACCTTTTGTTAAGCTTTAATTATGGTATCAAACACTTTATGATAATTTACGGGGGAAATAAAAGAAAATGGCGTGAAATGTCTCAAGATAAGGGAATTGTGTAGACGCTGACCGTAATACAAAGTACAATCGATTCATTGCAGTGTAGGTAGATCACGAAGTTTTCGAATCCTGCGTAACGTTACGTTATCGTATCGAAATCGAGAAACCGCATACTAAATTTTAGTTTCAAACGTCATACGAATTTCTCGATAACGTTTACTACTCGATTGCGTTACGCAGGTTTCGAATATTCGTACTCGGGCCTAAAAACATGTCGGGCTTAACTCGACTTTTATTTCATTATGATTGAGTCTTACGGTAGTCTCATGTTAAAAGTGGGCTGTTATTCTCTAAAGTAACTCGGCGGTAGTGAAACGTACACTGCGCAAAACCTACGACTTTTACGACTTTAATCCGAACTGAAGACAGAATTTGGCAATTGTAAAAAATGCGTTTATGTCTTGAACACGTGAAAGTAATTCCACACCACGATTCAGAACTTTAAGCGGTTCTTAAAGAGGATTTTACGATCACTAAGTTTGAAAATAAAATGACATGAGCACGACTTTACGAATGCTGTGTAACGTAAAGTCGAATAGCAAACGTTGTCGAGTTTGTATGACGTTTGGAACAGCGCCCGCCCGTGAGCGTATTTGGAAGTAAAATTTAGTATGAGGTTTCTCGATCTCGATACGATAACCGTAACGTTACGCAGCTTTCGTAAAGTCGTGCTCGACCCTCTGTTTTAATATTTAAATAGTTTGGTGCAAAACGTCTCAATCGACACATTAACTCCGATGATAAAGTAAGTTGATTTTATTGTTTAGTTTCTAAATATGGACCTCCGCAAAGTAACGCCTGACTCAACCAATAGGAAATAAAATTGCAAAGTTTTTCCGCTAGAGGCGCCACCAGCATGAGTGCCTAAAATGTCACTGTCATGTTTTGAAATAGAAATAGGCCCGTAGATAATCACTTATTTCTCGTCATTCGAAGCAATTTCATGTAATTTCTTAAAGTTATAATAAAATTGTAATCATGGCATAGGGTGCCTAATGCCATTTCCAAATACGACAGAGTGACATTTAAGTATTTGTGCTAGTGGCGCCTCTGGTGGAAAAACTTGACAGTTTTAAGAGGTGGCCTAGGCTTGTCACTTTTTTATTGTTTTTTTATTGTTTTTTTCCGACCAGTCCAAAAATATTTTAGGTACTTTTATTAAATGATCAGCAATAAAGATGTCTTATCACAACTACGGGATGTCGTTTAATAATTTAATTTCACAGAACACTAAAAGTCAGTTTATAACGTCTTAAAACGTTGAGTTTTATATATTTTTTTTATGTTTTTTTCAAGCTCGTGAGCAGCTGTTGATGTCCCCGCCCTGTCTCGTAAACGTCCATAGTTTTGTTTACAAGGTGCGGCGAAAACAAAGGATTAACATACACTGACAAGTGATATACTGCAGTTTGATAGTATAAATCGTAAAGTTTCAAGCATTCCTATTACTATTACTATTTCTGGCAAAACGGCGTGTCAGAGTACCGAAACCTGGGCGCCTAGTGTAATTTGCGCAAGAAAACGTCTCGATCGCGTTCGCGCTTACGTCAGAATTACTATGGGCGAATTGGCAGCGCCTTTAGCGGCAGGTATCGGCAACAAATTGGTCTCATAGTATTTGACACGTAACACAAACGCGTACGTGACGTGTATTTTGGCTGTTGTTTACACTAGTGGCTCTGCTGGGGCTCTAGTGTAATTTTTGACGCAAAAAAACGTCTCGATCGCGTTCGCGCTTACGTCAGAATTACTATGGGCGAATTGGCAGCGCCTTTAGTGGCAGGTATCGGCAACAAATTGGTCTTATAGTATTTGACACGTAACACAAACGCGTACGAGACGTGTATTTTGGCTGTTGTTTACACTAGTGGCTCTGCTGGGGCTCTAGTGTAATTTTTGACGCAAGAAAACGTCTCGATCGCGTTCGCGCTTACGTCAGAATTACTATGGGCGAATTGGCAGCGCCTTTAGTGGCAGGTATCGGCAACAAATTGGTCTCATAGTATTTGACACGTAACACAAACGCGTACGAGACGTGTATTTTGGCTGTTGTTTACACTAGTGGCTCTGCTGGGGCTCTAGTGTAATTTTTGACGCAAGTAAACGTCTCGATCGCGTTCGCGCTTACGTCAGAATTACTATGGGCGAATTGGCAGCGCCTTTAGTGGCAGGTATCGGCAACAAATTGGTCTCATAGTATTTGACACGTAACACAAACGCGTACGAGACGTGTATTTTGGCTGTTGTTTACACTAGTGGCTCTGCTGGGGCTCTAGTGTAATTTTTGACGCAAGTAAACGTCTCGATCGCGTTCGCGTCAACGTCTCAATTACTATGGGCAAATCGGCAGTGTCCCAATAGTATAGAAAAGTATCCGCATAGAAACTACTATACGACACGATCGAAACGTTTGTTGTGCAACGCGAAATTTACACTCAGGGGGTCGCTTTTCGAATCACACTAAACTTGGTGACTAAATTCTCATCAATCACATTTGATATCACCATTTGCCAAAAGCCTAATTTTTTAATGTCATATCTGTCTAATGACATGCAGCTAATTTGCGTTTCTGTCAAAGACGAGCATGTCAACATTTTATTTTATTTACTTTGTTTATTTATTCATAACAAATTTGTAGGTACCTTAACAGCTAAAGCCAAAACGTCACAAATTTACAGGTAAGCTTATAGAACATAGCAGATTAAGGTTAGCTGTCCCTGCCAGTGGTCAAGAAGTCACTCTGTGATCTCGCTTACGAGTGGGTGGGGGCATTCGTATTTGATATCATATGCATGAGAATTTTATTCACCCGGTGAGTTTCAAAAATACGAACTTTTTAGAAATCAGTGAATTCAGTCACAGGGTATTCAACAAAAAAACCTCAGAAAAAAACATAAA
Source organism: Clepsis dumicolana (assembly GCA_963691665.1). Taxonomy (NCBI): domain Eukaryota; kingdom Metazoa; phylum Arthropoda; class Insecta; order Lepidoptera; family Tortricidae; genus Clepsis; species Clepsis dumicolana. The sequence continues at coordinate 1,151,902 of OY829522.1, read as the reverse complement.
ATAATCCCCAGAAAGCCATGACTTTTAGGTCTAGCAGAAATATGAAGTCGGTGTGGTGCTAGCGGAATATTCTTGGAATGAAGCACCGACTTCATATTTCTGCTAGGCCTAAAACTCATGGCTTTTTGGGGATTATTTTATGTTTTTTTTCTGAGGTTTTTTGAAGGCGGTTTTACTTTTTGTTAAAAGATGTTTAATTTCTCAATTTTTGGTTACGATAATATTTAAAATAATATCCGCCAACTCCTAACCGTTAAGGAGTTGTACCTTCCATCATCACCTCATCAACACGAGATGATGACTACCAGACGCAAGTACTTGAATAGCTTTCGAAAATATATGAAACACATGATACGTCCCTATAAAATTTGAGGGTTGCCCTCGATTTCCCTGGGATCCCATCATCAGATCCTGACATGGTGACAATGGGACCAACTAGAAAGTATACCCTTTCGAACAAAAAAATAATTTTTGAAATCGGTCCAGCCGTCTTCGAGTAATCGGGGAACATACATGAAAAAAAAAAATATTCCGACGAATTGAGAACCTCCTCCTTTTTTTGAAGTCGGTTAAAAATATGTTCTAAGCCTTCAACACATTACAACAAAGTCAATACCCATTAAACACATGCCATTTATTTTCAGTATTTTACACGACTGCCCAATGAAAAAGAATATGTTCTTTTCACTTTCATGTTATTGACACAGCGCACACAATCCAGCGCTTTCGCTCAAACAAATAAAATAACACAAGTGGCTGTAAAACGCATCGGATTTAGCACAAAAGCCACGTGCGGACGATCGTAAATATTGCCTGTCTGTGCTCTTGTTTTGTTTCAAAATGTTTGAATGTGAATTTTAAGGTAAATCTAAATGTAAGTATTGTAATTTATCATGAGCTTTTCGATGAAGGAAAACATCGTGACCTGCACACTCCTGCGAAGCAATTCAATGATGTGCGTGAAGTTCCCAATCCGCACTGGGCCCGCTTGAGAACTATAGCAAGCCCTCTCATTCTGAGAGGAGGCCTGTGCCCAGCAGTGGGACTGAAAAAGGCTGGTGATGATCAGGATTACATTGAATTATTTATTGATTAAAACTTTCGCGATTTTCAAAAATATTTAAATAGCTACCTACGTTTCGGACGCGACGTTGCGTCCATGGTCTCGAAGGGGCTGAAGAGGCGGGTATCAATACAGGATTATGGCTAAAATTTTGCGATATTTTGGGCGAAAACGTAAATAAAAGTGCGAATCTAAATATAACTGTAAGTGGTACCTACTCTCCGGTCGGACGAGCATCAAGGTAGAACAAACAAGCAATTTTTATTTAAGTTAATAAACCGTAATTTAAAGCATTGAGATTGTACATGTAACGTACGCCTGTTGTCTACCATACCTGTTTTCTGTAATCTCTTTGTACTATTTTGTGGTTTTCAATAAAGAATATTTGTATTGTATTGTATTGTAAGCCTTTTATTTGCTGTTCTCAACATAACCAACTTAGAAACGTTGAAAACCCGACGTTGTCATTTCAAAGCTCAATATTTCAAAAACAGGTCAACCGATTTTAATGAAAGTTAGCTAAGAATCACCTATAGCCTATAGAAACCCGCAAGCGCGGGGGTTTTGCAGATGCGTTGCCAACCTAGAAAGCTAAGATGAAATGCCTCTTGTGCCCGTAATTTCACCGGCTGTTTTACTCTCCACACCGGAACACAACAGTGCAAGCACTACTCAGCGGTAGGATTAGCGGTAACATCGTTCTAGTAATACCTAAAGAGAAATTTCACAAGTAATTTTAGTACTAAGTATGAATCACTAAAATCTGGTCGTTCGAAGGTTCAACGATCGGCTAATGCATCGGTCGGCAAAACATGCAGTTTCATTGTGGACCGCCATTTGTATGTGATAAATTGCAATATTATTAAAACCTAGACTGTCTTGAAGTTAGCATTTAAAATTATTCTTGTGAAGTTTCAGTGATTAGTAAATTTTTATAACGTGTAACGTTTTTGCGATTATTTGTCGCTACTAGCCGTCGTCCGCGAAGAATATTGTAAAGTATCTGCAATTTTCCGGAATAAAAAATAACCTGTATCTTCTGACTATTGACTGGCAGTTAATAAAATGAAAGTAGTGTTAAATCTGTACGTCACGTATTAATAAACTAAATTCAGTACTTAAGATTGTCTCTCAAAAACCAGTAGTGAAAGTATAGATGCCTGTATTTCAAAAACTTGCAAATTAAAAATGCCTATTCAGATTTAAATCACAAATGGATGCTTGTAGCACGTACTAACGTAACGTCATACAAAATTAACAAATGTCCTTATGAAATAAAAACAAGGTACAATAGGACTCAATGCACCAGTTTTTATACTTTTAAAAATATAAAAAGTAAAAAAAAAAAAACTAATTTCTATGCCTGGTCCATTAATTAGGAACTATGTTAACTTTCTTGCAGTCGGGTGCAGTACGGAGGGCTTACAAATACAAAAATACGGTAATTTTGCTTTTTATAGGTTTTCTCTGTCGGGTTTTTTAAATTTTTATTAAATTTTGTCACTTACATTCACTTTTCAAAATTTCAACGGGCTCCCGGATTCGGGTACCCAGAACTTAGCCATACTGAAGACATCATCGGGCTCTCATATTTGGGATCTGAACTTGACAAAACCCTACCGACATTTTCTATTCAAAATGTAATAGGGTCGTTTCGCCGGTTAGCGACCAGTTAGCTGAGTTGCCCACTTCAGATGAGTAAAAGAAAATCTTATCTACACGCAACATAGTATGTGTTTGTTTAAATTGGTTCCAAGTATAGTCTAGTTTGGTTATAAAACATAAAATAGAATAGTTTCATCCATAAATTATTATAAAATGCTGAAAAAGTGAAAATATAGCCAAAACGCCGGTTTGCGACCACTTTTATCAGTTTACGACTACCATTGAGCTGGTTTGCGACCACTATTTTAATATTTAAAATATGCCCATAGAACAATTAAAATTGATTTAAAAACGTTTTTGATCTTGTCTTTTAATAAAGCATAATTATAGAAGTAATAATTGTTAACAAAAATAAGATAGTAAGTAATCATTTGGTGGTGTGTGTCAGTACACTCTGTTTCTTCTTATTTTTATTTATGACAATAATCGGATTTATTTTCTTAATGAAAAAAAAACCGGATCACTCACGCATATAAGTAGAGTTTAGCCTGGCACGTTTGGGACTAATTCGTAGTCCTCCTCTGGGAGCGGCTGTGTGGTATATAGGTTATAAAAAATAATTAACTCCAGTAATTTCTAAGCATCCAGTGTACCTTGTTCCATGTAGGTAGATCGGAATTAGGTGACTGGTGATCTGTGAATATTTTTTTTCCTTCAAGATCATTGGTTACCTGCAAGGGTTTTATTTTCGTTGTTGTTACTTAATATTTTCGATGGTTATGTAAAGAAAATCAGTTCCACCTAGATCACTGGTTGCCTGCAAGGATTACATTTTCCTTATAGTCATCATCATCATCATCATGCCAGCCGAAAGACGTCCACTGCTGGACATAGGCCTCCCCCAAGGCTCTCCACTCAGACCGGTCTTGTGCTTTCCGCATCCACCGCGGTCCCGCAATCTTTACTAGGTCGTCGCTCCATCTTGTTGGTGGCCTACCGACAGCTCGTCTCCCGGTCCGTGGACGCCATTCGAGAATCTTCTGACCCCATCGGCCATCAGTTCTGCGAGCAATGTGCCCCGCCCACTGCCACTTAAGTTTCACAATTCTTCGGGCTATGTCGGTAACTTTAGTTGTGCTACGGATATCGTCATTTCTGATTCTGTCCCGCAGAGAAACCCCGAGCCCACTTCATCGCCCTCTGAGTGACTTTGAGCTTTCTTATGAGGCCCAGCCTTAGTGTCTGAGCTAAGCTGCGGACAGACCGACAGACAGACGGACATGACGAAATTTTAAGGGTTCCGTTTTTGCCATTTTAGCTACGGAACCCAAAAAACGTAGTTGTAATATTTATTTTCTTTTTTTTGGTTAATTCTAATGGCGTAAACGGAAAAACAGTCACTTTCAATATTCATATGGTTGCTTGCTAAAATGATTATTAAATGGACATTTCAGTAACCTACCAAATTCAAAAAATTACATGTGGTCGCATACTCAATAAACTTACATACTTATTTCGGTTTGCAGTCGTTGTTTCTCTCATACTAAATTATGGTGGCCGGAAACTAATGTCTTTGTTTCAATTATGTGGGTCTACGACCACCTACTTATGACCCAATGATTGTAGGCAAGTTAAAGAAAGTTTATTTAAAGAAACTGGTGGTTGCTTACTAAAGAATTGCATCTTTACACTTTTACAACGCTACACCCCAAATTGTAACAGTACTGTATGAACCATTAGGATCATACTAAGCAAAACAAAATCATGCTGTATGCGTCGGTTTGCGACCATGTGGTCGCAATCCAACGTTTTTCGTAAATGTGCAATTCGGTTACCGACCACTGGATTTCATATTAATATCAAGTATAAAAATAGCAAAATACAACTAAATCATTACGAAAATTTAGCCATTGCACTAATTAAACTTCTAACTTGTGTGTACAACATGAAATAAGTAATAAAATTTGCTTTGAACGCCGCGCGCCGCGCAATTTTTTTGTTTAAATCCTCACACAAAAACACACTACCAAGTATCACGCGGATTGAGCAATTTTTCTTCGACACTGGGTTAGACCATTTATTTCAAACTGTGTAAAATCTTATTTATCTTGCTCACCAAAGCAACCTTTCACAGTATAACGCTATTTAAATTATTCAATTCACAAAGATTCAAAATTCAAAATTTTATTCAGCAAATAGGCAGTTGAATGCTGTAATTTTTTTGAGTCTACCAGCGCTTTCGGAAAGATCATGATTGCTAAGAAGAATGCGCCGCAAGAAACTTGGCACAGTCATTTTTCTGAAAACAAGTTAAGTACGTTAAGTTAGTAATTTAATTACGTTAAGTTAGTAAGATAAGTAAGCTCTTACTGTCCAAATAGTTAACAGTTCCTATCGTTTATTAAGACAGGTATAATTTTCATTAGGTATATTGAACAAAAGCCGTGGCAGCCTAGTGGTTTGACCTATGGCCTCTCAAGCAGAGGGTCGTGGGTTCGACCCCGAGCTCGAATATTTTCAAAATTTTAATGTACAAAACTTTAATGTGTATGGGAACTATTAATAGTAGCTCAAGCACTCTCATTCTGTGAGGAGGCCTGTGCCCAGCATTGGGACGTACAAAAAAGGCTGGTGATAACTATGATGATGAAATAAAAGTGCATGGCGGAAAATTTAAAGAAACAAGAAAAAATCATGCACGCGATATTCGAAGTTTCTGTAACCGTGTTGGTACAAAAATATCCTTTTGTCACACAAAATTGACGGCGCGCCATAAAATAAATGTAAATAAATCCCCCACTTTCGCGTCAATTTTCATTACGAAGAAAGTGCATAATTTCCAATTTTAGTTCGGTTTATTTACGAAAATAAAATCGAAATTTCTGGCGGCAATTTACGACAACACCCGAGCATGGCCGAGGTTGAATAAATCGCCCAGCAAACGGGATTTGGCACTCGGGTGCATCTTCATATCACAGAACAACCTTTTTAAACTAAAGAGAACAAAGTCTCCAACCAGCTACATTGTGATTTCGACCTTATAAAGACCGACTTGAAATTGAAATTTGTAATGAGTCGTGTATGGTTTATGCTCTTTTTTGTCGCGCTACAACCTTCAGAACCAAACCGCACTAAGTCTGAAAACAAACGCGTAGTAACTCCAACCTTGGTACGAGCTACTTGAGGTTGAAATTTGAATAGTGTCAGTGGTGAATAGATGCTCTTCTCGTTCGAGAAGCTGATTGTTTCCGAGAAATTGTCCTTTGATGAAAGCGAGACAGATATTATGTGTCCGAAGTCAAATTATACATTCGCGAAATGTACTGTTGTCAAATATTTTGGCTGCCTATTGTTATTTAGGGCAGAGTTTTATGAGCTTCCTCGCAGGATTTCGGCCTTGGTGTCGATGTACGAGACTGATTTATTGAGGTCGACTTAAATCTTTGACCCCCGACGCAAAAATACGACTGTTATAAGTTTGACCTGTGTATCTGTCCGTGGCATCGTACCTCCTAAACGGATAAACGGATTTGGACGTGATTTTTTTTTATCGAAAGCTAATTTAATCGAGATGGTTTTAAGTCATGATTCAGAAAAATCGGGTAGACCGTTTTTGATGTAGGGTCGTTTCGCCGGTTTTGCGACCACCTTCAGTAGGCGACCATTTGGCCGACTCAGTTTCTTTAAATCAAGATAATAGCATTTCTAGACGCAACATATATGCAAAAAAAAAACTTACGCGATTGTTAGATGATAATTAAATAAGATTTTACACAGTTTGAAACAAATGGTCTAACCCAGTGTCGAAGAAAAATTGCTCAATTCGCATGATACTTGGTAGTGTGTTTTTGTGTGGGGATTTAAACAAAAAAATAGCGCGGCGCGCGGTGTTCAAAGCTAATTTTATTACTTATTTCATGTTGTACACACAAGTTAGAAGTTTAATTAGTGCAATGGCTAAGTTTTCGTAATGATTTTGTTGTATTTTGCTATTTTTATAATTGATATTAATATAAAATCCAGTGGTCGGTAACTGAATTGCACATTTACGAAAAACGTTGGATTGCGACCACATGGTCGAAAGTAAAAGGTTGGTCACCAAAGCAAGCCTTTTCAATTTGGCTTGTTATGTACCAGTCCCCTGTTTCACCAGCACGCTTCATATTGTCAAAGGAATATAGTTCGAATTGTCATATAAAACTGACAATTGTAAAGATGGTGAAATTGGGGCCTGTTGAGGGAACGGACTTTAGTGCGAAGATACGTAGCTGGCGCCTAGTATAGGACATTGACCTTGAGTCTTTTGAACTTGAAAATACGCCCGTGTGTAAACCCAAGTGGCAGTAAAAGTAAAACGAACGTGCATCGTTTATTTGCAGCAGACAAATACGTAAATTGATCGATAGCTCGCAGGAAGTGGCACAGACAGACAGACGCGGAGCGGAAAAAAAAGAATCACTTATTAACATTTATGCTGTAAACGGTTAAGTGGACTGACCTCGACTGACAGACGGATTGGGGGTAGTTGACCGGAGAGCTCTATAATTATGTCATGACGTTTAGTGTAAACCAGAGTTAGTACCTAGGTTCCTTACCTTAAGGTCGTCACCAGTCCTGTTTTACGTCCCACTGCTGGGTATAGGCCACCTCTCACAATAAGAGGGCTTGGGCTATAGCCCGCGCGGGCCCAGTGCGGATTGGGCGCTTCACACACATCATTGAATTGCTGCGCAGAAGCGTGCAGGTTTCCTCAAGATGCTTTCCTTCACAACAACTCATGACAAAATTAAATTACGAATTGACGACCGGGTAGCCTAGTGGTTAGAGACCCTGACTATGAAGCTTGAGGTCCCGGGTTCCATCCCCGGTCGGGACAGATGTTTGTATGATGAATACGAATGTTAGTTATCGGGTCTTGGATGTTTAATATGTATATAAGTATGTATTCATCTATATAAGTATGTTTATCCGTTGTCTAGTACCCATAGTACAGGCTTTGCCTAGTTTGGGGCTAGGTCAATTGGTGTCAATTGTCCCATGATATTTATTTATTTATTTTATTTTAAGCGTGCAAAGCTCTTTGAATCGCCGACAAACTTTTTGTCGATTTTCATTGCATCGAAAACGATTCATGGAATATTCTGGTCGTATAGTTTTTATTGAAATTATTTGTTTTCGTCGATTATACATTACAATTTTCTTTAATGCCTAGAACAACCTTACAGGATTATTTTTATTTAAACATACATACACTTCATAAACTATTCAAAAGACAGAACAATTAAATATCTGCGTTTAGTTAGCATCACCTGAAAAGTTTTGCTTTTTATTAACGATAATTATTTTAGTGTTTCGTCATTTACTTCACTAAGAAAAAGAAAAAAAAACAAATGAAGTTCTGGAGAATAAACAATTACGAAATAATATTCTACGAATTAATAATAGGCGATTTAAAAATAGGCACTTGGTTTATTCGTTCGGAAAAATGAATAGTCAATTAAACGGAACGTACGGAGATGAACATACCTTTTAGATTTTCACAGCACGGCAATTCGAATGGAAACAACCTTTTTAATGACTGTGTCTTTTGATTGCGTTGACTTAAAAGTTTTTTCACTGCTTCAAGGGACTGCAGGCTTGAGTAATCGATATTAATTTCAGCGTACGTGCTACCTCCACGCGTTCCAGAGAAAAACGGTCTTGACAGACAGACAGACAGACAGACGGACAACAAAGTGATCCTATAAGGGTTCCGTTTTTTTATTTTTGAGGTACGGAATTCTAAAAAGAGCGCAGAAAAGGCTACAACGGCCTCTTTGGCCTCAGTTGCCCCCGAATAAGATAAGGTAAGGTCCAAACTTGCGCGTAAATATTCGGAACATGTTTTTCGATTGTTTTGTTCGCATACGACGTATCTTTACTTATAATAATTATTGATAGCCAGACTCTATCTGTGATCTCACACACGGGTTTTGTACAATGACAGCCATGTCAGTCGAATCTAAAACAAAAAAACGTTGAAACAGTAAAAATAAAAGTTTGTAAAAAAGCTAAAAAACACTAAAAAAACAGAACGTAAAAGAGCAAAATTCGTGATGCAAATGGCAATCACAGCAAATTAATTAAACGAACTACACAGTGAGCGAGCTAGGCTATAAAGCGGTGGAAACGTGAAAGAGATTAATATGAGCCCCAGTGTATAGGAATTCCTTTGAAACGCGGGAGGGCTGTGATGCTTCGGGAGCTAGGCGGTAAAAATAAGTTTTTGTAAATTACTTTGCTCACCCGCGACCACAAGTGAAAAATAGTTATATCTGTGCGGTAAATGTATATTTCCGCCTCCTGTTACAAGAATCAACACAATATGCCACACAGACCCACTATCACCACCACCACTAAACTAAACGCTGACGAGTTTCGGCACTTACCCCCGAGAGTCAAGCCTGCAGTCCCTTGAAGCTGTGAAAAATCAAACTTCAAGTTAACGCAATGAAAATATACAGTCATTAAAATGGTTGTTTCCATACAAATTGCCGTACTGTGAAAACCTAAAGGGTATGAGCAACCACTCAGAAAAATCTTTTCAACACACTTGCTCGTAAAGCGTCATATTGTACGCAGGCATACTGAAGGACAACGGCTTAAATTATTCCTACGGGAGTAACAGGTAATTTGTAATTTTTCCATGAGTTTAGTTTTAAAAAATATGGCGTTCACTCGTAGGTAAGTAGGTATAATATGTCATTCCACACTAAGGAGGTTTTAAATCAAACATGGTTTTTTACGTTTTCTACAAATAAGTATTACATACTTAATTTAAACGTTATTATTGTGTTTTAAAACTATTTGAGTTTACTTTGCAATTATTTCAGTGAATTTTATTATGAAAACGAAAAAAAGTAGCTATATGGATGGGCTTTCGTCTTTCCAGTTTCTAAAAGCGTTTTTTATCATTATCTGTGGAAGTACTGGAAGTCTGAAGTCTCCATTGAGAAAAGTTGACAATCTCAAAACTATTATTTGTTGCCGACTGCTGAGTTTATATTTATAATCGTATATACTTAATCTAATATTTACGGAGGTACTGCCTGTACTTAGTAAAATATGTCTTCTGTATGTGAAGACCAAACTTTTAATAAATAGATTTTTTGCCTTTTGTTGTATGTATTTCTTACCTCGCAAATGTGATGAAAAACATTGTGTGTATCACGGGCAGTAAGGGTATTACAAACTCAAGTCATTAAAAACCCTCCGCCTTCGGCGTCGGCCTTCTAATAGACTTTCGTTAGTAATACTCTTCTTACCGCCCTTCATGCACAATGTACTATTAATTTTTGGCTGTCTTATAATGTCACAGACCAATGTAAAATGACTCCACAGTGCGTACATTTTGCTTAGGAGCAGGGATCTGCGAAAATATTTGTATAGAACTCTCGGTGCGCAAGTCCGACTCGCACTTGGCCGGTTTTGTACAAAACTAACGGCATTTCTGCATGTAAGAAAGACACGAGAAAGATGTGGAGATGATTATACGAAACTAAGCATGTATAGACATAGTAGAAAAGCCTTTCCCCGGGCCAGGCAAAAATCAATCTTATGGCAATGTCATAAACATTTTGACAGGGGAAAGGTTTTCTCACTTTGACTAGCGCGAGCCAGGCGAAAACTCTTTGCCTGTGTTTAATTTGACATGGCCCTAAAGTGCTGAACGTTTTCATGGGCCGACTGTAAATAAATCGAAAATAAAAACGAGCAGATTGTTAGACACCCAACGGCAGCGGGATTGCGGAAGCACGGCCTTTTATAATTACAGGTACGTGATTCGCTGCAAGCGCGCTGCGCCTGGCTCGCGCGAGGTCGCGTGTATTTAAATCAGGGGATAAAATTTGAAGCTATTGATGAATTCGTTAGAATTTTTGTCTATAAATTACTATAATAAAACCGAATCAAATAAGCCAATTCGAGAATTATGAAATTTTATTTTGTGTAAAATAGAACGCTTTGAAAATTCCATTGCTTATAAAAAAACACGCTACTGATTAACCTGTTAGAAATTAAAACTGTGGTTACTTTTAACAGGTTTAAATACATTTCAGCAGCCATCATTGACTTGTAATTTTTTTTAAGAGATTTGTAATTTTTTCACGTGATTTTAATTATGCTGGCGTAAGCTCTTGACGAAAGTGTTAGAAAATGTTAGGTGTTGTTCTAATAGTTAAATACAGTAATCTAGTAGAGAAAATTTACAGTTGCATATTTTTTCTTAGGATTTACAAGTCATCATCATCATCACCAGCCTTTTTTTGCGTCCCACTGCTGGGCACAGGCCTCCTCTTAGAATGAGAGGGCTTGGGCTATAGTTCCCACGCGGGCCCAGTGCGGATTGGGAACTTCACACACAACATTGAATTGCTTCGCAGGTGTGTGCAGGTTTCCTCACGGTGTTTTCCTTCACCGAAAAGCTCATGATAAATTACAAATGTAATTCCGCACATAAATTCCGAAAACCGCAGAGGTGCGAGCCGGGATTTGAACCCACGACACTCTGCTTGAGAGGCCATAGGTCAAACCACTAGGCTATCACGGCTTCTTTACAAGATAATAATAATAATTATTATTATTATTTACAAGTGTTACTAACAAATACCTAGATAATGTCAAAAGCAATGTCAAATTCTGTTATGTTTTTTTTTACAAGTAGTACTCAGTAAATTCTAACTGCCTACAAAAAATTGCGCACTTGTATGTTTTGTTAGTTGAATTCACTTCGGGTATCGGATTATAGGCTGTGCGTTGTCAGTCAGTCAGTCAGTCACGGTATTATTTTATAGGTATAGACTATTTACATAAACACATGTTCAGTGTCATTCTATGGAACTTGCTATCTATGTAAACAAACCGCCATACCTACTGAAATTGTCCGTGAATGATGAATTTACTATGGCGGATTGTTTACATAGTTAGCAAGTTCCCATAGAATGACAATAGACAATGAATAGTTTTGGTTGCGTCAGTTTTAGGCTCTCGCGGGTTCTGGTTTGTTCTGTATTAACGCTTCGCATATCTTCCTCTGTTCTCAAGCTCATCTAGAACAGTCGAGCGCAATGCGTGTGACAGTTGAGCGTGTGCCAAAAATGTTGAGCGCGCTCAGGCTCAGCGGAGCGAGCGAGTTCACAGCGAGTTCGGGACTCATAGTGACGGTTTGCTTGTTCGTAATTAGTAATCTTTGCCATTGAATATTTGTGCCTACTGCGTACAGACAAGCCCTTATTTTACCAACTTTACAAATGCCAGTTGTTAATGACAATTCGGAGTCAATTGCTGACTTGAAGAGCTTCTGTTTCAGCGCGCTACGTACCGGCAAAGACATGTAGTTCGAATTGTCATTGCAAACCGACAATTGTAAAGTTGACGAAATAGGGGCCTGGCCAATGGCATTAGCAGGTTGCAATAAGGGTTATTGTGAGTCGAAAGTTCGCTAGTATCGCTACTGTCGCGTGGGTCTATCTGTAGGCCGAGCACGAGTTTTCGAATCCTGCGTACCGTTACGTTATAGTATCGGAATCGAGAAACCTCATACTAATTTTTGGTTCCAAATACGCTTACGGGCGGGCGCTGTTCCAAACGTCATACAAGTTTCTCGATTACGTTACGCAGGATTCGAATATTCGTACTCGGGCTTCTGTCATTCTCTACCAAACAAGCTACTACCCCTGTTATTCATAAACCTATATTAAATAAAAAGCCGTTAAAGTTCGTTTGTCCCTTTTTGTCATATTGACATTTCCGTTAGTAAGAAGAGGACAAAACCTATTTTAGCTAATAGAGGTGATGAATAAGGCCATAGTTACTGGCCTATGATTGATGGAAATCGACAGCAGATGGACCTCACTTAACCCTAGTGGATTTACTCAGTGAGTATTATGAACAAACCAGTATTTTAGTGTTAAAATCTCTAAAACCTGTAAAAAATCCGTAAAATTCGATATTTTACTAGCACCACAAGTCATCCCCACACTTTCGAGGCCGCTAACCTAGATTTGGCATACCAACCAAACTATTCTAAAAAAAATGTCTTTTGCCTCAAATAATGTTATCTGAAGCACTTTTTTGGACCTGTATTAGGTATGCAAAAATTTCAATGAAACCCTTCTATCAATCATATTCAGCTACCATTAAATAAACGTGCAGGTTGTTTTCACATCAATTTTATCTTTTGGCAATGTAAACAAATAATTCATTTTTGTCAAAATAGTTTTCCGGTTTCACATATTATGATTTGGAATGAAAATTGAAAATAAAAATGGCGTGCTTGATAAATGGACGAGCGTGGGGGCCACGGGGTAAGAAGATGGTAAAAATGCCCACCGAAGAAAATGTTTACAATTTAGTTTTTTAACAAGGACGATAAAATCGAGAGGACTTCCAATGTCTATTCTACACAATGTCGCGTTTTTTTTTAAATATTAGGCTTAAGCAACTTTCGCTATTGAGAGGTCTCTCTGCAATTCAATTTCGTATGACACTTAGATCTAAGGTTATAATATAATATAAGTGGTATCCGCAAGATGGCTCGTCAAAACTTACTAAAACTTCCCCTCAACTCAAAGGTCCATTGCCTCGCTGGACTGCAATGGCCAGCCACGATCAAATAATATAATTACAACAAAAACATAAAAAAACGACACTGACGCATGTGTGCACTGTGCAGTATACGACCTCGCGGCTATGTGTGCGTTTCGAGACGCAAGCGGGGCTGAGGGCGGGTTGCGGTGTGTGGAAAGACAGACCTTGGTCCGCCGAGACGCAGGGTCTCAGCTCAGCCTACAAACCATTACAAAGTCACCGGCACGCAAGTTATACAGACAGGACGGTGACGCGCCTATGCCACTACCCAGAGCGGGGATCGCAGCCACCTTGAAATTAAAGTATTTGGTTGTGGTTATTACAACTGTGGTTATTGAGCGCTGTCCCACTTAAATGATATCCTGAGCGACACCAGTCTGGACCTATTTTTTAACCGACTTCAAAAAAGGAGGAAGTTCTACGTTCCACTGCACTTTTTTTTTTTATGTATGTTCATCATTACTCCGTCAATTGTAGACCGATTTTCAAAATTCTTCTTTTATTCGAAAGGGTATACTCCTGAGGTGGTCCCATTGTCACCAAGTCATGATCTGATGGCGTCCGGTAGTCATCATCTCATGTTGATGAGCTGATGATGGAAGGTACAACTCCTTAACGGTTAGGAGTTGGAGGATAATTCTGAAAATGTTAAATCAACGTAAAATTGTGAAATAAAAATCTTTTAACAAAAAAATAAAACCGGCTTCAAAAAAAACCTTAGAAAAAAAACGTAAAATAATCCTCTAAAATAATCACAAATAAACAAAATAAAATAAAATGCGTTTATTTCGGACAACAGAAACTAAAGCCTAAAGTTTTATGGTTGTGAAGGCGGGAGTTTGGGAGACAAGTGATACACACTGGTTGCGAGTAAATACTGCGTTTATTATCTCAGACTTACATCTATTTATAACATAATGATAGGAGAGTGTGTGTGTGAGGCGCAGCTCACACTACATGGCCTAGCACTAAGCAGCAGAAATATGAAGTCGGTGCGGTGCGAGCGGAATATTCTTTGAATGAAGCACCGACTCTGCTGCTTAGTGCTAGGCCATAAAACTTTAGGCTTTAGTTTTTGTTGTCCGCAATAAACGCATTTTATTTTATTTTATTTATTTATGATTATTTTGGAGGATTATTTTACGTTTTTTTTCCAAGGTTTTTTTTTGAAGACGGTTTTACTTTTTTAGATATTGGAGTCAATAGTAACACAACTTCAATAAACGCTTAGCTTAGCTTAGATATTAAGTTTAGATGCTTAATTATTATGTATTGATTCACTTTTTGATGACCGGATAGCCTAGTGGTTAGAGACCTTAACTATGTTTATCCGTTGTCTAGTACCCATAGTACAGGCTTTGCCTAGTTTGGGACTAGGTCAATTGGTGTCAATTGTCCCACGATGTTTATTATTTATTTATTTATTACTTCTCTCATTATATTATTATAATTATCATGTGTGGCCTGTCTGTAAGTGTTAATTATGAGAATAAATAAATAAATAATTATATACCTATGCTTTCTCCACAATCGTACGTACTCCGGCGCAGTAAGCGACAAGCACGCTAGCAGTGTCAGTCACAGGGAACTGCGTTCGTGGTCCAAGGTTCCAACTTCGCATGATGCGGTTTGGTATTTTCTAAAAGAAATGCGGTTTTACCCGATTTTGGGGAGAATTAACGACGGAAAGTTAATGGGATGTCGGTTTGTTTTGTTTTGGGAATTCAAAGAAATCCGTAAATATCAAGGAAATCATCACCATCATCATAATCGGCACATTTCCTGCTGTTGTCCCACTGCTGGGCACAGGCCTCCTATTACAATGAAACGAGGGCTTTGAGCGAGTTAAAATTTACACAGATGATGTATTTCTGATGCCGCTATTACAACAAATACTAAAAACAGAATGAAATAAATATTTAAGTGGGGCTCCCATGCAACAGACATGATTTTTTTTCCGTTTTTATTGATAACTAGCTGAACTGCCCGCGACTTCGTCCGCGTAAATTTCGTCTATCGCTATCCCGCGGGAACTATAAAATTTTCCCGAATAAAAAGTACAAACATTTAAACTATCTTCTTACCAAATTTCATCTAGATTGGTGCAGCGGTATTTCCATGAAGCGGTAACAAATAGACAGACTAGAGAGAGAGTTACTTTCGCATTTATAATACAGTTAGGAGTTAGGATTAGGATTAGGGTGGTACGGAACCCTTCGTGCGCGAGTCCGACTCGCACTTGGCCGGTTTTCCTAAATCGACTGAATAATAATAACATAATTGACAAGAGAAAAATCGTTTTTTAATTAATCGATGTTATTCCCTAAATGTCACATCCCAGCCTACCCGTTGTGCGATTCGCGGAACAGAGAGCCAGTATTTACCGCACTGTGGGCCGGCCTTTTGTTGGCGAAATGGCAAAAAATCAGCAATCATTTGTCCATCAGGCACAATGGGACCGTTACGAACATTATGCAGGATGTTAAATAATTATACATTTTCGTGCAACGGTATTGAAAACGTATTGTTTGGTGATAAATTGTATGCGGAATGGAAACATGTTTAATGTAACATGTAAACGCTTTATAAGAACGCGTTACTGTGAAAATTTTGTACAAAAACGTTTCATGAAGTTACTTCTGAGCCT
Organism: Clepsis dumicolana; assembly: GCA_963691665.1. Classification (NCBI taxonomy): domain Eukaryota; kingdom Metazoa; phylum Arthropoda; class Insecta; order Lepidoptera; family Tortricidae; genus Clepsis; species Clepsis dumicolana. The sequence goes on along the minus strand of OY829522.1, from coordinate 1,135,961 downwards.
GAAGTATATTTTTTAACCATCGACGATGATAGAGTATATTGTGATTTAGTACCTCTTCGATAGAAGTTAACTTTAAGTTTGTTTATGGTTTATGAAAAACTATCGTTGACGTGTAGACTTGATCGATTTGTGTCTTGTGCGGAAAATGGATTGTATTGTGTTTGGGAATTAAAGGAATCTTATATAATCTACGGCATATTTATTTACAGACGAAAAAGAGGCATGTTATAAGTTTTACCTATGTGTCTGTGTATCTGTGTGTATCTGTCTGTGACATCGTAGCTCCCAAACGGATGGACCGATTTTAATGCGGTTTTTTAATCGGAAGCTAGTTTAATCGTGATGGTTCTTAGCTAAGTTTCAATAAAATCGATTCACCCGTTTTTGAAATATTGAACTTTGGAGTGGCAATGTCAAGGGATTTTTCAACTTTTCTAAGTTGGCTAGGTTTATGTTATTAGGTTTAGGTTTATTACCTATGCAATTAAGCGTCTCTATTTATTTATTTATTTCTTTCAGTAAAATTACAAATTAGACTTACAGTTAAAAAAAAAAAAAACCAAAACGCCTAACTCATTAGATACATGCCAAAAACAACATAAATTTACTTTGAAGTGTTCCCCAACCATCAGCGAACACATCAGTTCATTCACACAAAATTCATTCAACAGCGCTATCGCCCTGGCAGTCGGACAGTTCCCGGCCCTGCGAGTCCTGTGCCCTAAGCACGACTTGTCGAATCCTGCGTCACGTAAAATCGAATAGTAAACTATAACGAGTTTGTATGACGTTTGGAACAGCGCCCGCCCGTGAGCGTATTTGGAACTAAAATTTAATATGAGATTTCTCGATCTCGATATGATAACCGTAACGTAACGCAGGATTCGACAAGTCGTGCTTAGGGCACTGAGCCCGGCCAGCGCCGCGAACAGGTGGTGGCGGCGATGCGCTCCCGCCCTCACGTACCGCTGCGGGACGAATAGCGTCATTTGCTGTAGTGCCAAAGGATTGTTCACTTTATTTTGCAATAAAGAGCAGTAATGTACAAGCAAGTGTAACTTCCGCCTGTGGCTTAGGGTATCCAGTCCAACCATGCCTGACACAAAGAGTGATGGGAACAGAAACGGGTAGTAGCCATACATTCTCTTGTATAGATACCTAGCAAACTTTCGCTGGACTCTCTCTATGAGCAGATCATACTTTGATTCCAGAGGGTCCCAAACTATGCAATTGTATTCAAGCTTACTTCGTACAAAAGCATTATACAGAACAATAGACACAGTGACATTTCGGAACTGTGAGCCCGCTCGCATTATAAAGCCCAAGGCTCTACTGGCGTTTTTGCATGATTGGATGATATGCAGGTGAAAATCCAGTTTTTCATCCATGATCAGGCCTAAGTCCCGAGTGCTGGGAACCCTGTCCAGTGGGCTGCCCTCCAAACTATAGGAATAATCAACAATTATCGGGGAACGCGAGAATGAGATAACTTTGCATTTCCCTGTGTTAAACGACAATCTGTTGACACATGCCCAGTTAGATACAGCGTTTATGTCCGATTGTAGCGCCTCACAATCAGAGTTACTATTTATAGCTGAAAACACCTTCAAGTCATCGGCAAACAAGAGGCACTCAGAATTACTGACGACCGTTGGGAGATCATCAACCATTATAAGAAACAGGGTAGGACCCAGCGTACTCCCTTGACTTACCCCCGACCGGGTATAGAACTCCCTAGACGTGTGGTTACGAATTTGGACAAATTGCCTTCGATCCTTTAAGTAACTGGCGAAGAACATCAAGAGACATTTATCGAACCCAAATGCTGAAAGTTTCTTCAATAAAATGTCATTGTCAATAAGGTCGAATGCCTTTTTGAAGTCAAAATAGGCCGTATCTACTTGGCCGGCTCTATCCATATGTTGGAGGACATAGTCAGAAAAATTGGTAATTGGCTATTGGTCAGCCTAGGTGCCGCTGAATCAGCAATGATGATATCCGCAGTAGAACTAAAGTATAGCCCGAGGAATTGCGAAACTTAAGTGGCAGTGGGCGGGGCATATTGCTCGCAGAACTGACGGCCGATGGGGTCAGAAGGTTCTCGAATGGCGTCCGCGGACCGGGAGACGAGCTGTCGGTAGGCCTCCAACAAGATGGAGCGACGAACTGATAAAGATCGCGGGACCGCGGTGGATGCGGAAAGCACAAGACCGGTCTGAGTGGAGAGCCTTGGGGGCCTATGTCCAGCAGTGGACGTCTTTCGGCTGACATGATGAGGTGCCGCTGGGGGGACGAAGTCCAGAAGGACCTTTTGGACCTCGGAGTCGACGGCTGGCAAGAGCTGGCCCAGGACCGCAAGGCATCGCGTAGTCTGGTGTCGGAGGCCAAGATCCACTTCGGGTCACTGCGCTCAGCTAGTAAATAAGAAAGCAAGGATTCCTAAGGAAATCCTTCCGACAGTTTCAGAGTGATAACAAATAGGTAAACAGACAGAGAGACAGAGTTACTTTCGCTTTAACTAAAACTAAAAATATAAACTAAAACCTAATCTAGAAAATCTAAAAACGGCCCCTGTGGCATGGTACCAAGAATGCTGGCAGCATTTCCTCGCTGTATGGCAATGCCAATACGTTGTGCAAGGAAGCTGCCAGCCCTCTTGTCTCCGGTGACGTCGACCAGTCGCTTTCTCAGTTCTGTGATGAGGTCCTTCGCCCCAGGGCCCCACGGACCGAGGGTCCCGACGCCGAAGGCAACGAAGTTGTATCCGGCGTCGAGACCCCTGTACTTCCGTACATGAGAGTCCGTGGTGCCCCAACCGGTCGACGCCACTTTCGCTTTTTAGTTGTTATGGTTATCAGTTTGTGTCAAATTTAAATGCGCCTGAAGGTCAGTCACTTACTACAGGGGAAGCGAGACGCACAAATACTAACAGGAGTGTGGGAGCGGAACCACGATGAACAATTTCAGAACAACTTCAAATTTACTGTACTGTACTTTTGCTTACTCGATTTTAAAAAATAAAACAACGAAATAAATAAACCAGCTTAATAAACCATTTAGCCCGAAAAACGGAATAAATTAGGATAATGAGAGCTTAAAATTTTACTGAAAATTATCATCGTGCTTTGGAATTTCCATTTTGGCTCGCTAAGGCTGTATCGCTCAGTTCCTTTGCCAAAACACGTCGTTTCGACGATAAAAAGAAAACGTTATGGTACGTTCGGACACTTTGGACTCCGCGGACATAATTTTTAACTATTACATTTAATAGTGCTTTATAAAAAGAAAACGTGGTGCATTCTTTAGGGTTCCATGCCTCACAAGGAAAACGGACCCTTGTAAGACCACGTTTTTGTTCGTCCGTCTGTCCGACTGTCAATTCGAAGCACATCTGTCAAAGTACAATGCAGGTCAAGGAAAAAATCCGAAAAACGTTAGAATAAGGCACTCTCGGTGCGCGCGTCCAACTCGTACATACGCAGGAAAGGCAATCAAGCAGATAGGTCAAAGTCTTGATGGTATGAGATCAGTGATCGCCGAAATACGGCGTAGAAGTTTCGCTTTCTGGAAGCTTTTTGCTGTCATTATTTCTCTAGCCCATTAGGCCTTTCTTCGTTAACTAACGGCCATCAGCCCATTAACTAAATCAGTTGATCTCAATACCGTGTTTTTGTGCAATTGAACCTGATTGGTTGCTCGGCTTGCATACTGCGTAGTACCGTAGCGCATTGAAAGTTCAGCGAAGTCACTATACTATATATGTATAAGGCGCTTCCCTGTCCCAGACGCCTTTCTGTAAATTATTTACACGATAAAAACAAAATATTTAAATACATTAAGTATTTATATACCACCTTAACTTGTTTTTCTGTTTCATATTATTTTTATCCCTATTTGATACTTATGATATCTGCATCACAAGTAAGTCAAGTTGCAATTAATATTCTATTACTACATCATAAGCATAAATTACTTTGACTTGTGACATACACCAATGTATAGAGAATTTAATAGGCTAGGATTTCTTGTTTAACATTATTAAAATACCTTTTTATAATCATCATCATTATCACTATCATCATCATCGGCCTATTTACGTTCCACTGCTAGGCATCAGGCCTTTATTTAGAATGTTGCAATTTTTTTAAATACGTGATTTACGTACCTAATCGGTGCGAAATTTGAAAAAAAAATTTTTTTCGAAAAGACGCGTTATTTGTGATAACGCTGTGTAAAATGAAGTTAGACCGACGTTTAATAGATGTCGTCACTAAAACGAAGTTTTTTAGTAGAAGTGAGGTGGGGTGAGGAAGGCGCGAAGCGTTCAAGGTCATCCTCTCAGGGAAGCGTCTTAAATCAAATCAGGAACACAATCCCCTTGCCCGTGCCCTTCCTCTAGGTATCTCTTTTCCTCTTTAAAGGCCGGCAACGGACTAGTGACTCCCTTGAGGGTTGCTGGTCCTCATGGGTGGCGGTGATCGCTTGCTCGTTTGCCTCTCTCTTTCAATAAAATATAAATATAATACAATAAAACCTGTAGTGAATTTTTTTACAGAGTTGTGTAATCAATATCCAAAAATACGTCTCGATTGCGTTTGCGTTACGGGTGTCTAAATTAGTATGACAATTGTTTGTTGTCGATACGTGCCACTAGTGGCGCTGCTAATGTGCCCATAGTAATTCTGACGTAAACGCGAACGCGATCGAGAGTGTAGTTTCACAGTGTATTAGTTGATTTATCTACACACATATCGTAAGTCCTCTATAGTGCGTTCAGAAACCGTAGAAAATGACCAGCATTACAGCACGACAGCGTGCGTGGCAGCGTGGTCGATATGGAATTCGATGTTTCAAATTTGAAAACCAACGTAATTTACAATCATAGTGAAATAAAACGGATCACTCACGAATATAAGTCGAGTTCAGTCTGACATGTATAAATAATAATGTGATATTTTTTTTTTTACAATAAAAAAAACAGTTCGTAAACGTCCGCTCGGTATGTTTGTCTATGATTAAAAAAAAACAGTAAAATTCGTGACAGGTATGGGTATGATATATGCCTTCGGCTTCTGAACCCATCTTAGAGTACTTATATGTGTGTAGATAAAGTAATGTATGCAACTCCACATAATTAGGCTTTAAAACACTCGTGTGGTCCTATTATGAAACTCTGCTTCGCCTCGTTTCACAAAAACACACTCGTGTTTTAAGGACCCTCATTATGTAGCAGTCGCATAAACTACTATAAAAGACTAGTGCTGCGTAAATCAATAACGTTATCGTATCGCCATCGAGAAAATTCATATTACATTTTAGTACCAAATACGCTCTCAGGGGGCGCTGTTTCAAACGTTATACAAAGTGTCTCGTTACTACTCGATTACGTTACGTAGGATTCGAATGGTGGTGCGCAGGGCATCGATGTACCTACTGAGGCCCAATTAATCGAGTAGAAAAGTTATCGAGAAATTTGTATGACGTTTGAAACAGCGCCCGCCCGTGAGCGTATTTGGAAGAAAAAAATTGTACGAGGTTTCTCGATTTCGATACGATAGCTTAACGTTACGCAGGATTCCAATAATCGTACTCGGGCCTCTCGATGGGTGTATACAAAATGCAAAAAAAAGTATAGTGGCTAGTCTGTTGTAAGCTGCGGCGTGCGCAGGCGTCACTTATTGCACTCATTTGATAATTTCACTTAATCTGCAGCGCAATAGGTGTGGGTCGCTGAACTGTTCGCTAGCTGCAACTGCTGGAGTAGGTATTTACTTTAGCTGTGTTCGATTTATTTTACAGCTGTTTTTGAAAATTGATACGTCTTAGTACCTCTTTATTATTGATTATTTATATTCCTCATTCATCGTCGGCCTTTTTTAAGGTTCCGTAGCCAAAATGGCAAAAACGGAACCCTTATGATTTCGTCAAGTCCGTCTGTCTCTGTCCACGGCTTAGCTCAGAAACTATTGGTACTAAGAAGCTGTAGTTTTGCATTTGTGAACCTTCTGGCTTCTTCAATCCTACAAGCAATGTGCCCGCCTACTGTCACTTAAGTTTCGCAATTCTTCGGGCAACCTGGACGACCTGTGGGTCAAGCACGACTTGTCGAATCCTGCGTAACGTTACGGTTATCGTATCGAGTTCGAGAAACCTCGTACTAAATTTTAGTTCCAAATACGCTCACGGGCGGGCGCTGTTCCAAACGTCATACATAGTCATAGTCATAGTCATTTATTCAATTAACAATGTACATTGCATTTGAAATTTCAGTTAATCAATAAATTATAATTAAACAATAGGTATACAACAAAACACTATTCACACAAATCAATAAATAATCATCATGTCAACTACCACATACTTAGTACACTAAAATTTTATTCATTAATTATGTAAGTACCTACATTAATTATATTAGGTATTTTTACCTCAGTTATCTCTATTTCTAAGCTGACAAAACTCTGCAACTGAGTAGAGACACTTCTCAAGCAAAAAAGCTTTCAAACTCTTTCTAAACATGTTCACACTCGTAATTGACTTCAAGTCTAACGGTAACCTGTTGAATAGATCAATTGCTTGAAAACCCGAAGAGTGCTTAACTACTTTAAGTTTGGTATTAATCATCTGAGATAGGTCTTTTCTCCTTGTCGCCAGTCGCTCATGCCGGCCTTCCGGCGATTCAATACAGTTCAGGTATTTGATTAAGTCACTCAGAACCACAAGAATATATAGACTAGGGACCGTAAGGATCCCTAACTTTGAAAAGTAAGTCCTGCACGACGTTGTTTGAGGTATCCTAGCCATGGTTCTTGTGATGGTACGGCTATGATCGTCTATATATTTATTTATTTAGTGTATCGAATGTATTTAGACTTTATTCAGGAAAACATCGTAGAGCTAGAGCACATCTCGGTAACAAGGAGGCAGCTTATTTGTCAATTTCAAGGCTTTATACAGTACATTGGATTGAGTGGTCTAGTACCCCGACTGTCATTCATTCCACCCGCTTACCTGGAACCTTTATGTTCCGGGGTAGACAAAGGGTTTATTGTAATGAGGCGAGCCTCATTCAATACAAGTTAGTGAAGCTCGCTTGTACTATTGTTGGCTGTATGGAATAAAGTAAGTGCTCGGATAGCGTGATAGACAGTGAACATACTAGAAACAGGTATGCCTGAACCAAATGACCAATCTCATTCTGGTACGGGGATCCCTACGCCAGTAACTGGCCCTGTCGTCAGGTTATTGGGGTGACAGTTGACCTCCTTTGCGCTGCGAAGCGTTTACATTTCCAACATCCGAGGATGCGTACTTTCAATGTTGGGGCCCAGCGGGCCCCTATCCCTTTTACCATGGATTTATGAAATTCAATAATATTTGATATGGTTTGGCCAAACCAAGGTCGGAGGTCAATCTGTAAGACATGGCGTGTATTGGGTACCCAGGATTGCTATCAGATCGCCACCGAATCATGTACATGAGTATATAGGGTCAACCTTCCCAAATCAGCTTATTGGCTGAAACCTCCGTTACTTCAATGTCTCAAACTCAATTAACTCAGCCTCACAAGCCCAGCTGTGACCTACAGGGTCGTTACCTTTACTGCATCTACCGATGCGAACTGCCATTTGTGTCTCCCGGTACACGTGACATTTAGCCACTAAAATCCGTTAGGACATCGCCTAGCGTTTGTACGCAGGATTTTATTACTCAAATAACTTGTGACTCTTGTTCTCAACTCTGGTCTCAGAAATGCATATTTGGTCTGTTTAATCAAAACATGGACCTTACGTTAACTCTCAGTTTGCTTGGAAGAAGCTTAAATTACCAATTTGAAGCAAAATTACTAGTGTATCGGCATAATTTTAACAATATAAAGTCTCATCAATCAATTTAATTTATTAACCCGTATTTATTACGTGGTTAATAATTTATCTGTAAAATGCCATCGAGATCGAACTGTATAGAAAATCTGTGATCGAGATGTAGTGTGGAAATCTTCAATAGTGGAGATTAATTATTACACGAAGTGTACTTTACTTGCTCTTGATTTAGAAATCTCATTGTAGCTTAATCCGCTCAATTTATAAATGAGAAATCTCCATTATTAAATAGTTCCGAGTTAGGGAACTTATCTAGAATATAACGAAAACCATGAAATTTAGTAGATCAATTAATTTATTTAATAGGAAGATCTACCTTATAACACATTTGAGGAAGCAAAAGAAACTATTTCAATTATTTAGATCTTCATTGATGATACGATTTCAATAAAAATCGAGGATTCTGTTCCTACCGAGCCATACTAATAAAGGGAAAACGAACCCCCAAATAAAAAACCCTTTTGGCTATTTACACACCTAACACACATGCACACAGTGGCTAATAAACATATCACACAACAATAAACACAAATAATCACACAATAAAATATATACACAATTAGTTCATCTGAGTACAATGAATAGACTTAAGATTTTAGGTTCGCTTTTAGTTGGTGTGAAAAGGAGCTTTAATTGAGGGTCTAATTTACGTTAGCCTCAACTCTCCACCTTATTACATTGGTGAATGGTGCTATATTTACATAGCTTGCAACGGGTTGCCCTTGTGACTGCACACTTATTATCTGTTGTGCGACAATGAAGTTCGCTCTTTATTCGTTATCAAGGTTTAAAACAATTAGGAAAACAGTATCAAAGATCGGCAAGTAAATCTAAAGCTATGAATCAAGGGAATTACAAGATTTCTTACTCATTTCACACAGATTAACGATTAACGATTAAAATTACGTTTTACAATTTACTCTTTCCAGTATTGTCAAATAAATCCATGACCCTTTATAAGTTCAATTTCCAACGTCGGTCATCTCAATCCCTCGAACTCTAGGTGTGACTTCTCTACTACAATCAAGCCCAAACACCTCCAAATTTTCCCACATTTCTCACACATTAAGATCAATAGAACCATGATCATTAATCCGAACAATATCAACATTATGACCTCTATTGAGTTCCAACCCTTATATTCAACCTGAATCAGGCGATAACAAGACTCATATAGTTCGTCTAGATTCATTTTTTACTATAATACAGAACAGTAATAAACAAGTAGTGGATTCATTTGATAACCTGTATTAATAACTGAAATCGGGTACTTTACCGAATAACTCCTGGATGCACTTTTCACTCCCTAGCTAAATTACAAACTAACTTATTTATTTAGATTTTAGTTCGATATGTTAGGACCTTCAACAACCCTAGCTCATAGGTTCTAACAGAGAGAATCGCTAAGATTTTTCTAGGTTCTTGTCGTGAAGCGAGCCAAGATCCAACTGCCCCAACTTCCTCCTCCACTCCCGTCAGCGTCATCCTTCGGGTCTCCACCTCTCTCCGGGAGCTGTGGGCTTGTCTCTGTAATTTTAAAATATTCCCACGAGTAATTCCGTACATATGATTGGTTAATGACTATGACCGATCCTTGCGATTGGACGATAGTCATGCTAGAGCGTAAGCTCCGCCCTTAAAACATCATCATCAGCATCATGATGTTTTTGCTTGCTATGATTTTTATGACTGGTTTCACTCGAGTCTAAAGCAACACGTGGAAGCAATTTACGTATCCTAGCAATTGAAAGATTGCACAAAGTCCTTTGTCTATAATGAGTTCTTAAGTATCGACTCGTCAAGCGTCATTTTTACGACTTAGTTTTAAGAAAGCGAGTCAGGTTTCTTTTGTCTAATTTAATTTTATGTTGCGCGTTGGTCGACTCTATAAATCTTAAGTTTTGTTTAAGATAATTTTTTGTTCCCTTGAATTCTGGGTAAGACTTTCTACACGTGAACGTTGCTGTTTGCGTTATTTGAAATTTATGGGCGCTAAGTCTGTATTTTATAACTTATTTGATACGCGGAAGCGATAACGCTACGTTGACCATCTCATTCTGATCGCTCTTTTCTGGGCCACAAAGGCAGCATTGATGTTATAAAGATAGCTGTTTCCCCAGAATTTGATGCTATATCTTATCTTAGATTCGACCAGAGCAAAGTACACCATCTTCAATTGAGGTAAATTTACCTCATCACGGAGACTTTTGAGTGCGTAACAAGCAGAACTTATCGATTTGACTAATGAAAGCAGCTCACCTTTCCAATTCAAACTCGAGTCAATGCAGACACCGAGGAATTTTACTGAATCTACTAGTTGAATAGGGGCGTCTTTTGGCATTTTTAGACAATCTTTGTTTCTCGCAGTGGTTTTAAAAAGTAAGGCTTTAGTTTTGGTGCAATTCAGTTTAAGGTTGTTTGAACTGAACCATGTATCTAGAGCTGCTATGGCGAAGTTGACTCTGTCATTTAATTGCGTGATTTCCTCCGCAGATATAATCGCGTTGGTATCATCAGCATAAACCACAAGTTTAGTATCCTGAACAAAGTTAGTTGTGTATGATATTAGGTCGTTAATGAAAATTATAAAAAATATTGGACCCAATATGGACCCTTGTGGAACTCCTCTTTCAGATTTGACTACTCTAGATCTGTGAATAGTTTCCGTGCTTTCCAAAGTCCATTTGACTTCAACAAACTGTTTTCTATTTGCAAGGTAAGACCGAAAAAGCGCCAACACCTTACCTCTAATCCCATAATGTTCCAACTTTGCAAGCAAGATGCTGTGATCAACGGTATCAAAAGCAGAACTCAGATCGAGGAATAAGCCTGCCACTTTCTTTTTGTTATTAAGTTGAAAGACTATATCCTCAATCAATGTAGTAATGGCCTCATTTGTGCCCTTGCTTTTTTGATAGCCGTACTGCCTCTCACTCAATATATTATGAAGATTAAGGTGCTTCATCAGTCTGTCCTTCATAAGTCTTTCCAAGAGTTTCGAAAGAGTGGGTAAGATAGAAATGGGTCCATAATTATTTGGATCCGTTTTAGATCCTTTTTTATGGACGGGCAGGATTTTTGCCAACTTAAACTGGTCTGGGAAGGTACTAGTCTCAAAGCATTTATTAAAGAAGTATACCAATGGTTCAGCAAGTACGTCAATGTTTTCTTTGATGACAGATATGGGAATCTCGTCGTAACCACTTGAGGCTTTAGATTTAAGATTATTAACCGTACGCTTTATCTCAACCTCACTTACTGGCTCAAAAAGCATGTCATTTTTTTGTCTTATGACGTTAGCCTGTAACAAAAGGAGTGCCTCATTTGAAGTGTCACGTTTGCAACTGCTTTGAGTAAATTTTTCTAAGAAGATAGCACTCACGTCATCGGGGTCGTTAACTAGATTTGTAGACACATTTTCTTGATTTATTTTTAAAAGCTGATTTTCCCTTATTTTTTCAATACACTTGCTTCGGTGCTTATTAACAATTTTCCATATCTCCTTAGATGAATCCTTCGCATGTTCAATTTGCGCCTGCACTGCCAATCTTTTGGCATTCCTAATCACTCGCTTAAAAATAGTAACATACCTGCTAGGGTAACACCCTATTGTGTCAGATATAGCAGTTTTATGGGTTGTAAGAATACGTTTCATGTGGCTTGAGACCCGTATACCTTTCGTTACCCATTTTATCTTAGTCCCGTTTTTTGGAGATGACTTTATTTTCTTATACTTGAAGCTTTCCCTAAATATTCTGTTGAATTTTTGAATGAAAGTGTTTACTCCTATATTAATCCAGTTTTCATTTATGATTTTCTGTCGAAACTTACAAACTCGACAACGTTTACTATTCGATTTTACGTGACGCAGGATTCGAAAGGTCGTGCTCGACCCTCTTTTAAAGATCGCGGCGGGATCGCGGTGGATACGGAAAGACCAGTCTGATTGGAGAGCCTTGGTGAGAGGCCGCCGTCCAGAGGGTCGAGCACAACTTTACGAATGCTGCGTAACGTAAAGTCGAATAGTAAACATTGTCGAGTTTGTATGACGTTTGGAACAGCGCCCGGCCGTGAGCGTATTTGGAACTAAAATTTAGTATGAGATTTCTCGATCTCGATACGATAACCGTAACGTTACGCAGCATTCGTAAAGTCGTGCTCGACCCTCTGCAGTGGACGTCTTTCTGCCTACATGATAATAAAGATGACTATATGGATACATGTAAAATGTGCACCTCAAAAGCGGGCATTTCCTCATTTTGCGCTGAAATAGATACAAAATCAATATTACGCAAATTCAACAAACCGTCGAATTTACGCTTACATTCCGCTTTGTATAAATCCTCCGTGTTTACGCCATAAGTAACGCCCTCGGATATGTACGCACTCACTTTATTACAGTATTGTGAAACTAATTTATTACCAAGTACGTCCAGATTTGTGTTTTGATTCGATTAGATGCGATTATTTATTTCAGTTTAAAATTAGGTACAAAATCAATTGTGCAATTTCGAGTGAGTAGAAGTTTATTACCTATTATACGCGAGTACGGGAGTACGGGAGTCGCGCACGAAGGCTCCGTAGAAAGATTTTAACGCTTTTGCCCAGTGTCTTAAGAAGTCCAGTGTTAGCAGAGCCCTGCTCTTAAGCAAAATGTACGCAGTGTGGGGCCTTGTTATATTGGTCTGTGAAATCTACAAACAGACATAAAAAATTAAGATTTTGAGAATTTTCTCAGTAGTTGTGCTATAAGAGCTATCTTCATACCAAATTTCAAGTTTCTAGGACAACTGGAAGTGCCCTTCAGGTTTTCGGATTTCGTCAATTTGTATGGAAATAGCCTTTTTAATGACTGTATCTTTTGATTGCGTTGACTTAGAAGGTTGATTTTTTCACAGCTTGAAGGGACCGCAGACTTGAGTATTTGACATTAATTTCAGTATGCTACATCTACGCGTTTCAGAGAAAAAGGGCCTTGACAGACAGACAGACGGACAACAAAGTGATCCTAAAAGGGTTCCGTTATTTCCATTGGAGGTACGGAACCCTAAAAAGTTAAGGTAGATTAACACCCGAACCAGAATCCTTTTCTAAGCACTTGAACTGCAGTCAAACCTCATAATATTACTAACTCCTTAACTCCCTGCGTCCAATTCCGTCCAAAAATACGTTCATCCCAATATAGACACAGTATAACATTTCGTGCTAATACACGTTCGTTTGACATCTGTCAAAAACGAGGAGAGCGCGAAACCTTGGTGCGAAAGTTTACTCTGCGTTCCAAATTTAAACGCGATGCACTTCCTTTTGATCTGCGCGTGCGGTGGCGGTAGGGTTGCCACTGGGGATTACTTTTACCATTAAGTAGTTAAAATAGATCGGACTAAAATACTTTAGCTAGTGACTCGCTTAATCCATCAAGGCAACGTTTAACTTGCCATTAATGCACACACAAAAAACCACTACACAATCACGCAAACAATTATTAGTGTAATTACTCACTGTGGATGAGTTTCCCCAATTACAAATGCTGAGAAACACCATTTTAGAACACATATCACTAGCAATGCTGGGTCACAATTCGCACACTTGTGTGTTACGCATCACAAGTGCAGCGACATGGTCACGCGGCCACGCCACTTCTATCCTCTTTTTATTAGTTCTGTGGTCATCATCATTTCATGACGTCCACTGCTGGACATAGGTCTCCCCCAAGGCTCTCCACTCAGACCGGTCTTGTGCTTTCCGCATCCACCGCGGTACCGCAATCTTTACTAGGTCGTCGCTCCATCTTGTTGGAGGCCTACCGACAGCTCATCTCCCGGTCCGTGGACGCCATTCGACAACATTCTGACCCAATCGGCCATCAGTGGTCTGTGGTACTTAACTTATAATAATTCACTGTATACTGAACTCTGAACTTAAAGCCTAGCAACAGTTACTTAAATAAGGTCACAACTGCCTAAGTGACAACCCTATACCGCTCCGGAAAACTGCATGTTATGAAAACCTTGAAAATCCAGTACTACGTTAAACGGTTTTATTGTGCATAATTTACACTCCGAAAACATCACACATCCACCGTACCATCACTTCAGAAATACACTCTACGGCTTGGAAATTGCGTCGTAATTAAATTTGCTTACAAATGGAGTTATGACATTCTCTTCTTGCTCCTTGGCCTTGACAGGACACTGCTCCAAGAGTTAGCAACCTCACAAGGCTGTACCTGGTCTCATTGTGGATATAATGAGAAAATCAGACGAACATCCTGACTGGGTGAATGCGAGTTGTTATTAATATTCACGCGTTTGTGACCGTCTGAGTGCTATGTTACGGTTAGTGGACAACAGTTATCGCAAGGTAAAGAGGAACTTGAATCAACCTTTCTGATAAGTTACAGTTAAAAACATAACAATGTTTTGGCTTTCAAATCTTTCTTCCCGGTCACGCCCTATCTATACGTATATAAAACAGTACCGTGACTGACTGACAGGCTAAGCCGCAGGGCATAAGCAACTAGCTTATCACTAGATCTAATAAGAACTTTACCTAAATTTCGCTGAGGGTCGAGCACAACTTTACGAATGCTGCGTAACGTTACGGTTATCGTATCGAGATCGAGAAACCTCATATTAAATTTAAGTACCAAATACGCTCAGGGGCGGGCGCTGTTCCAAACGTCATACAAACTCGACAACGTTTACTATTCGATTTTACGTGAAGCAGGTTTCGAAAAGTCGTGCTCGACCCTCTCAATAATAACCGCAGCTATCAAAAACTAAAAAATAACGTTTTTATAGTAAGATAAATAAAGTGGCTTCTAAACAGGCAACGTTTTTCTGCAATATGTGGCGGGCAACTATTGCTGTCTGACTCGATAAAAGCTAGACAATATTTCTTATAGTTGCCGGCCACATATTTCAGCAAAAATATAGCACTTTTGACATGAAACTACCGTGAGACTCAATCATAGTAAAATCAAACGGATTACTCACCTATAGATATAAATCGAGTTTAGCCTGACATGTTTCGGACCAATTAATGGTACTTACTCCTTCCCCTGAAAGCGCACGACTCAGTGGCAGCGAGACGCACAATACTCGAAAATTAGGGTAGTTGTGTGCCGCTGTCAGTTGCGTCTATTAGTCGCGCGAGCAGAGGCCCGAGTACGAATATTCGAAACCTGCGTCACGTAAAATCGAATAATAAACGTTATCGAGTTTGTATGACGTTTGGAACAGCGCCCGCCCGTGAGCGTATTTGGAACTAAAATTTTGTTTAGACTTAGACTTAGAAAATTGTAATGACTTAGGCCTTCGCCCGTAATGTTGCATTTTTCTTTTGAATAAATTGAAATTGAAATTGAAATTTGTATGAGGTTTCTCGATCTCGATACGATAACCGTAAGGTTACGCAGGATTCGAAAACTCCTGCTCGACCCTCAGAGCCGCGGCGCGTAGGTGCGTCTCACCGCTGCGTCGTGCGCTTCCAGAGGAAGGGTTACGAATTAGTCCGCAACATATCGGGCTAACCTCGACTTATGTACGTGATCCGTTTTATTTCACAAAAAATATAGCCAATTCAGAAACCCCTTAAAGGTGTAAAAAAACTCTAATTTCTATCATTCCTACTTATCGCTTCATTAGTCATTACACTCTAACAATCGTCCTTTTCTCACCGATGACGTTTCCTGCTCAGCGCGCCAACTTTTCCACAAAAAAGGCGAATCACTTTTACGCTAAGGTCATGGCCACACACGCGGCGTGTCCTCCGCTTCGCACAAGGAGCTCATTTGCGTTTTTAATGGGAGACTGAAGAAGTGCATTGTGTGTCATAATCATACGTGTTGTGAAGAGAAGACAAAGGGTTCGGTGAACGACACAATCGTACACTTAACTTGTCTTGTACATTATAAAATGTTGGATTATAAGTGTGCAGTAAACCCTTTAAGGTTTTTTAAAAAAAAGTTACAAATGTCACCAAAAAAAACGTATATTTTGTTTGGTGAAAATAATCGAATTGTTGATTATTTTTGATTTTATTTTCATGAAACATTTCTTATAGTATGAAATCCAACATACAATGACATTGCAAAGAAAAAAATCAGTCAAGTCCAGCTGCTTAACAGATTTTTCTTAGCATTGTCATTGGTCTAAGTATGTTATTATGTTTGTTCATTGCGAAGGTTAATACAAATAATGTTCAAAATAACACTATGATAGAATAGTAAAAATAAGACTAAACCGATACAAGCGTTCCATTCCCGCCCTCCGCTTAAAACTTGATTCCCTTTCACATCCCATCCGTGACCTTAGCTAAACGGAAACAGTAGCACTATAAGTAACGGCGTCCTGTGCCCTAAGCACGACTTGTCGAATCCTGCGTTACGTTACGGTTATAGTATCGAGATCGAGAAATCTCATACTAAATTTTAGTTCCAAATACGCTCACGGGCGGGCGCTGTTCCAAACGTCATACAAACTCGTTATAGTTTACTATTCGAATTTTACGTGACGCAGGATTCGACAAGTCGTGCTTAGGGCACTGTAAAGCAGAATACTCGATTACTTCTCATTTACATAACATGCTTCGAATTGTCGTGTAAGTGTGCTTCCTTTTTTTTGCTCACTGTTAAGTACTTCACAGTAAGCAGTCCGCTTGCTGATAATGACCACCGCTACCCATAGACACTCACAACACCAGACAGGTTGCAGTTGCAATGCCAACTCTGTGGTTAAGATGGAGTGTTTCTTATCTTCCCTTTATACCGGAACCCAACAATGAAAACACTGCTGCTTTGCAGTAAGGTTAGACAGATTTAGAGATAAGACATTTATTTGGTACAGCAAAGGCACACAGTCATAACTGCAACAAGAAATAACGCAACTGAACATCATATGAGCTACCATGAAATTAAGAATACCAGGTACGCGCAAGCACCTCAACTGTTGCGAGCGTCCCTAATCAGTTGTAATAGTACATTGTGTATTAAAGGCGGTAAGTAAGGGTGATCTTTGACTTTCGGTTTCTACTAGAGCCTCGTTTGAAATTCCTGTACCGCCCGTGAAACTTTTATTTTTCATGACACTTGCGAGGAACCGAGCGCGTTTACAGCTCTAGGGCGTTAAGACGCGAGAAAAGGTCCGACCAAGTTAGCTTGTATCATCATCATGTCAGCCGAAAGACGTCCACTGCTGTACATAGGCCTGAGTGGAAAGCACTCTGACCGGTATTGTGCTTTCCGAATCCACCGCGATCCGGCGATCCTCACCAGGTCGTCGCTCCATCTTGTTAGAAGCCTACCTACAGCTTGCATGTTATGTTATAAACCTCGTTATGTGCAAGTGTGATGAAACAGATATCCGCTCTCCGCTTATAACTTGATTCCCCTACACATCACTCCGTGACCTTAGCAAAACAGTGGCACTAAGTAATGGCGTACAGTGATAAGCGAATGCAGAACATTCTATTACTCTCATTTACATACAACATGCGTCGGTTTGTCGCGTAAATGTGCTTCCGGATTTTTTTGCCGGCTGTACTGTCGACTGAAGGGTTTGGTGTCATGTTTACTGTGTGTAGACAGTACGCATAGAAATTTAAGACGCTTTTTTGACTGTCCATGTTCGTTTTAGATTCTAAATATCTCATTAGATTATTAAGAGGCCTTGAACGTTTCGGGCCTTCCTCACTCCACCTCACTTCTACTAAACAACTTCGTTTTAGTGGCGACATCTATTAAATATCATGCACACTCCTGCGAAGCAATTCAATGATGTGTGTAAAGCTCCCAATCCGCACTGGACCAGCGTGTGCCCAAGCCCTTTCATTCTGAGAGGAGGCCTGTGCCCAGCCAGTGGGACATAAAAAGGCTGATGATGATGATGATGCGAGTGGCGTAACCAAGGACGTAGCCGTCTTGCATGTGTCCAGGAAGAGAAATGGTTTTATTTGCCTAAAAAAATTGTTTAACTTTTTAGTTGAAAAGGCATATTATTCAGTCCAAGAACATTTATCGAAATCTTGTAATTGTAAGTAAGTACGATAGAATGTAGATATTGTTACCTTATAATATTAATAACGAAATTTGCATGCCGTATTATTGGCTATTTGTATGCTTCAGAGCACAGCATGGTGGTACTATATCCAACACGTAAGACAGTCTGTGTACCTATACAAAACTGTAAATACCTATGTTTTTTTGACAAATATATTTGATTTGAATTATTTCACACATATCAGGTTGTCCAACAATACGGAAAGCCCGCATGGCATTGAGCTTGGCTTCTCACAACTAATAATAATCGTCAGTCCGTTTGTCGTGAACTTGAGAACTAAATGCGATTGCCAAGCGGCCAAGAGCTAGTCGGACTCGTGCACGAGGGTTCCGTACAAAGGTTTGAACGCCTTTCCCCAGTGTTTTACTTGTCCAGTGTTAGCAGAGCCCTGCTCCTAAGCAATATTTACAGAGTGTGGGGTCATCTTATATTGGTCTGTGAAATCTACAGACAGACATAAAAAAAAACAGATTTTGAGAATTTTTTGAGTGGTTGTGCTTAGGGATTGCAGTCCGGCGTCATTTTCAATCCGGCCGGAACCAGGTAGGTTTCGCATCGATTATATCAGGACAATCAGGTTGATTTTCGCTTTTCGGTCCAAAATGTTATCTTAGTGATTTCGTCAAGTATAACAGTACTTATAAAAAAAACATTATTAAGTATAAATTTTGTATAAACAATTTTTTTTTTGTATAATAATAATAATAATGTTGTGTTGATGACTCAGACGACTACGATTGAAATTTTTCAAATGTATTGTATTAACGTAGTTTTTCAAATGTACCTACCTAACACTACGTGTATGTATGGGATTTCGGTCATACAATAAATGAGTTTTAAATTTAATTTATGTAAGGTAAGAGTAGAAATATCTTCCTGTAACCCAAAAATGCTCATTAGGAAACCTCTACTAACTTTTTAGTGATGACAATCTACCTTCACAGATTTTTGATGAAATGTATATACCTACTACGGTCAGCGAGAAAATCGTCAGTTTCGTTTGTTTGTTTGCCAGTCGGTCGCATTCCTATCAAAGTAGTGTTTTAGTAAATACTCTTTGAGACCAACTAAGGTTAGAGTACTAGAACCATGAACACAAACAAATAAAAAAAAAACTAAACAATTAGCAAACAATTAAAATGTAATACCTAGTCCAGGTAACTAAGTAGTCGAATTTTAACGACTTAACGAAGTGAAAGTGACACAATTTTTCTACTTATAACTTTCACAGATAGATCAATTATTTTAGAAATGAAGTAAATTTATAAAATATAAGTTCATAGTATTCACATTAATTATTAAAACATTTGAGAATGCTAATTAATAAACAAGTTTCATATTTATGACAGACACAATCATCATTTGATGAATCTTTATAATTATTGGCATGAGCTTGTTATAATAATAACTCTTTAGTTTAATAAACTTATGATAAATAATTATTTCATATATTATACATAAAATAATATCGTAGAAAACAAATAGTGTTCGTTTTATATGGTTGTGTCATCTGCCAGTCGACTTCTAATGGGTTTAAAGTACCTACGCAAGCAACAGCGATATTATTTTGTCAAAAAATCCTATCACCGGATCCGATCGCCGGATCCGGTATATAGGTACCGGATCCGGTAAGCGTTAAATGATGCCGGATCCGCCGGATTACCGGATCCGGTTTTCCGGATTGCAATCCCTAGTTGTGCTTTAAGAGCTACCTTAATACCAAATATCAAGTTTCTAGGATAACTGGAAAGGTTTTCAGGGTACGGCAATTTGTATGGAAACAGCCATTTTAATGACTGTATCTTTTGATTGCGTTGACTTAGAGGTTTGACTTTTTCATAGCTTCAAGGGACTGCAGGCTTGAGTACTTGATATGAATTCCAGCATGCTACCTTCACGCCTTTCAGAGAAAAAGGGTCTTGACAGACAGAAAGACAGACAGACAGACGGACAACAAAGTGATCCTATAAGAGTTCCATTTTTTTTCCTTTTGAGGTACAGAACCATAAAAATGGCCAAAAACTAGTTTGACTCGCGCACCGAGGGTTCCGAGCTGCCATCAACAATATTTGTGCTACTGTACGTTACAGTATATTCAATGTAGGATAGGCGGACAGTCTCATGTAAGTATTATCCTATATTGGAACTAATGTGTTTTTTTAAGATTTCCGAAAACTGTGCTATTTAGAGACATAGATTTATTTCTCCTGTAATCTTCATCTGTTTTAAGTATTACGTAAAATGTAAAAAAAAAGGTAGGAGGGGAATGTTTTTTAAACGTTTTCCAGTATAATTCAAAAATCATGTGATACAAAAAAAAAAACATTAAATTTTAATCTACAAATAGTCGGTTATTATACACGCTTCAACGTGTGATTTTTTTATTCTACCAGCGCTTTCGAAAAAACCGTGATTGCCAAGAATATTACTCCTAAAGAAACTTGCTCATAATTCAATACCCAGATCACATAATATTCTCGCAACGCAATTACAGTTACAAACCTTGTCGAAAAACATAACACACGTGCTACCATACGAATATATCACAAAGAGTAGAGCGACGAAGTTCAAAACGTACCTTTCCTAGCTATCAACCGTATAATACCCTGTCACTCTACCGAAATGTATCGACAACCATATCGATTCTATTAGCGTGGTGAAGCGATAGGGTCCCATTCCCTTCGCAGGCTATCAGCCGAACGCGCCTACTTCCCATCCTTTTATAGAAATTTCCTATTAAACATCCGTGTTTGCTCTCAATGCGACGTTTTGGTGCGTTCTTTTTTTTCATAGGTAAGTAGGTATCCACGACAATTTCGCTTCATACTAATATAATAATAATAATAATAATTTGACAAATTGACACCAATTGACCTAGTCCCAAACTAGGCAAAGCCTACGCCTAAGCCTATGGGTACTAGACAACGGATAAACACACTTATATAGATAAATACATACTTATATACATATTAAACATCCAAGACCCGAGAGCAAACATTCGTATTCATCATACAAACATCTGCCCCGACCGGGATTCGAACCCGGGCCCTCAAGCTTCATAGTCAGGGTCGCTAACCACTAGGCCATCCGGTCGTCAATCACTCACGACAATATCGCTAGTTGTGGCAGTCAGAAATTTTATAATCCAATATTTATTATTAGAAATGGTGAAACACTATCACTATGTATCGCTATGACTATATCAGTCAGGCGTCATCATCATCATGTCAGCCGAAAGACGTCCACTGCTGGACATAGGCCTCCCCCGCGGCTCTCCACTCAGACCGGTCTCGCGCTTTCCGCATCCACCGCGGTCCCGCAATCCTTACTAGGTTGTCGCTCCATCTTGTTGGAGGCCTACCGACAGCTTGTCTCTCGGTCCGGCGTGTTAAGCCTTAAGTCCATAAGTCGCTACCTGGGCTCTATGCTCGTTTTATGTGCTAACCCTATTGTTCATAAACCTATAGATATTTGAAATAATTTATTGAATCAGGCGTTACTTTGCGGAGGTCCATATTTATGAACTAAAAAACAATTACTTTGCTCACCCGCGGTCACCGCGGTTGCGTGGTCGCGGGTGAGCAAAGTAATTGTTTTTAGTTCTATAGATATTTGAACTAAAATGGCGTTATAGTTCGTTTGTCCTTTTTTGCCACATTGACATTTTCGTTAGTAAGAAGAAGACAAAACCTATTTGAACTAAGGGAGGCTTGAGTGACGTTTATGAATAATGCCGTTAATACATCTCGTTCAGTATTTGAAATAAAGGTTTAGTATTTCAACCCATATTTATCTTTTAAGTACCTACTTACCGTGATTTAAACAAAATCCTCAGTTAAAACATTACCTCAAAACGAAAAAAACCGGCCAAGTGCGAGTTGGACTCGCGCACGAGGGTTCCGTAGAAAGATTTTAACGCTTTTCCCTAGTGTTTTAAGAAGTCCAGTGTTAGCAGAGCCCTGCTTCTAAGCAAAGTGTTACGCAGTGTGGGGTCAACTTATATTGGTCTTCGAAATCTAGAGACAGACATAAAAAATTAGGATTTTGAGACTTTTCTGAGTAGTTGTGCTATAAGAGCTTCCTTCATACCAAATTTCAAGTTTCTGTGACAACTGGAAGTACCCTTTAGGTTTTCTAAAAACGGCAATTTGTATGGAAACGACTTTTTTAATGACTGTATCTTTTGATTGCGTTGACTTGGATGCTTGGTTTTTTCACAGCTTCAAGGGACCGTGTTTTGAGTATTTGATATTAATTTCAGTATCCTACCTCCACGCGTTCCAGAGAAAAGGGGTCTTGACAAACAGGAAGACAGACACACAGACAGACAGAGAGAAGGTCAACAATGTGATCCTATAAGGGTTCCGTTTTTTCCTTTTGAGGTACGGAACCCTAAAAACGGAACCTTTATAGGATCACATTGTTGTCCTTCTGTCTGTCTGTCTGTCTGCCAAGACCCTTTTTCTCTGGAGCGCGTGGAGGTAGCATGCTGACGTTAATATCAAATACTCATGATTGCAGTTCCTTGAAGCTCTGAAAAAATCAACCTTCTAAGTCAACGCAATCAAAAGATACAGTCATTAAAAATATTGTTTCCATATAAATTGCCGTATTCCGAGCACCTAAAGGGTACTTCCACTTGTCGTAGAAACTTGAAATTAATTATGAAGGTAGCTCTTATAGCACAACCACTCAGAAAAATCGCAAAATTTTGAAATTTTTATGTCTGTCTGTAGATTTCACAGACCAATATAAGGTAACTCCATACTGCGTACATTTCGCTTAGGAGCAGCGCTCTGCCCTGAATCCTCGTGCGCGAGTCCGACTCGCACTTGTCCGGTTTTTTCATCTGGGGATAAAAATAATACTTGCAAGTCACCAGCAGTGATAGCGATATGACCAATATTATTAGTCTTCTAAATAATCAATAATGCTGTCTTGTGACAATTAGTAGAAAAAAGGCACACAAACCTTTAATTTAAAGACAGCTTATAAGTTAGCAAGTGTGTCCCACATACCTTAAGGAAATTCTACTCATTAATGGTTTCTGTCCAAACTGTGGTGCAAGTCACAAGCTGACGATACCATGATATCTTTATACCTATAAAACAGTACCGTGACTGACTGACTGACTGACAGACAACGCACAGCCTAAACCACTGGACCTAGTGACTTGAAATTTGATAAACATAATAGTATCTTGAGTATCCTAAAGGTGCACCAAGAAGGGATTTTTTGAAATTCCCACGGGATAGGGAACTAGCCCATTTTGAAATATTTCACGGGGGCATAAGCTAGTTTTCAAAAAACCTTATCGCTACATGTAGGAGTAAACGTTAGTTGTTAGTAGCACAAAAGCATGCCGTTAATTGACATCCTGCTTGACACATGTAATGGTACGTATTAAGATTGAATGTGCCAACTATTGGTACAGTATCGGGCACAAGCACCTTAAAAGTACTTACTGTTACACATGCTCTAGAATAGTGTGCTAGAAAGCGTGCTATGAGTATGCTTATGGGCTATTAACATAATGCTAGCAATAAGCATATTGTATAGATTCAGGCGTAACTTTGCGGGGGCCCATGTTGCCAAGTAAATGGAATAAATTAGCTCCTCCGCGAAGTAGTGCAGTACAGTCATGCAAAATAGCCTCGTTTTCACTAAGTATTTATTCTCTTAAAGCTACAACAATTGAATAGTTTTGTTTGATTTTCTGTAACAGAAAAATTCCGACAAAACGTCGAATCGGGAACTATTCACAGTTTATAAACCAACTTTTGGTATTTCCATTTTTTCGGTCATCCCGTACGAAAGTATTTACCGTATGGTGGTAAATACTGATGTATTCGTAAAGTAATTTGAATTAAACTGAAACGTGAATAATTATTGTATAGGAGTTTTTCGCTGCTACCAATGATTGCTCGGATGATGCAGTCAGTAGAGCAATGTCACGGTATGGCGGAGGTCCTGAGGGTCGAGCACGACTTTACGATAGCTGCGTAACATAAAAGCGAATAGTAAACGTTGTCGAGCTTGTGTGACGTTTGGAACAGCGCCCGCCCCTGAGCGTAATAAAATTTTTGTTCCAAATAATTTAGTTTGGGGTTTCTCGATCTCGATACGATAACCGTAACGTTACGCAGCATTCGAAAATTCATGCTCAGCTCGACCCTCTGGGTTTGAACCCGAGTTCAAGAATTTTTGTACTTCTGTATATTTACGTTCAGTTTGAAATTTGAGAACCTATTCACAGTTTGTGCCTTGCACCAACCGAATAACAGGCATTAAGACATAAGCATCAAAAGACAGCACACGGCCGGTCGACGATAAAATATTCACGCCGTCGCCTGTCACGGTTCAATTGCAGAAATTATCTGGAATACAGACTTTTGCCCTGCATTCGAAATAAAAATTCCGATGAACTATCGGTACGAAATACCATGCTTCTAGGGTTTATAGGGGTTTGATGTTAATCGTGAATATGTGACTATTGCGCTGTTCGGGAAGAATATTTAGCCATGTCGTGGAAGCGTAATGTTTAATGATGTTACAATGCAACAGAATACATAACAAACAAAAGGGGAAAAAAACATAATTAATTGAAGAAAGGAACAGAAAAGCAGGTGGTGCACGTTGTAAAATACATAAATACAAAAATAAATTGATAAAACGTAGCAATACATAACTTAAACAGCGAGCTACAGGACTCATGCACGAGACGACATGTAAGGTAAAGTTCAGAATATGTAGTTTTAAAATATAGGCCAAGATTTAGCTTGCGTGATTTGGAGTTTGTACAGCTTGTTTAAAAAGAGAAGACAGCTGGCCCTCAACGTAATGGTCACATGACATTACTACAGATCGGGACCAGTGAAGAAGGTTATTGTATTGGCTGCAAACTAGTTGAAGAATACCTATGAGCAACAAATGGAACGAGAAACGAAAGTTGACTTGCCTATGGTCAAAAGTTTTAAGGTTTGATACGGAATACAGATCTGACGTACTACTTTATACCACAGGGAAGGCAAATGAGGGAGTGGGTCACCTGATAGTAAGTGATCATCACTGCCCATAGACACGAGCAACCCGGGGGTCTGCAGATGCGTTGCCGACCTAGAGGGCTATGGTGAAATGCTTCTTGTGCCTGTGATTCCCTTGGCTGTCTTACTCTAATTACTTCGCCAACGATTGAAGTGAATAGTGAATACTCTTGACTATAAATCGGTGACAGTTCTACCAGTTATAATAAATTAAAGTAACAGCTAAAATTGAAGACTGCTGAATGCTTCTGCTGAAATGGAAGAGTTGGACGGAAGTTATCGCAATCTGAAAGTCGACTAACCGCTTCAATATTTAATGTAGTCCTGCTAAAGACAGAAAACTGATTCAGACGTTGTGTTTAAAAATGTAAAGCCAAATTTGTGACTTGTACCGAATGGAATATGGTTTTATTATATATGGCCGTTGCACTGTGCCAAGACTAAAAAACGAGATAGGACACTTGTTAGTTTCTAGTAGATTAGTAGTAGTAGACCTAAAGGCCTTTTCATCATCATCATATCAGCCGACTGATGTCCACTGCTGGACATAGGCCTCCCCCAAGACTCTCCACTCAGACCGGTGTCTTGTGCTTTCTGCATCCACCGCGATCCCGCAATCTTTACCAGGTTATATTTCTTTTATTCTTTAGTAAGTATTTAGAAATGCCACAGAACTAAAAACAATACCCTCTTTATTCTTTGGGCAGTCGTGTAAAAAAGAGACCCTGTGACGCGTACGCCACAAGACGTGCGCAAATTGTGACTCTGTATTGCTCATGATGATGTGTAATGGTGTTTTGCAGCATTCGCAATTGCGAAAACTCATTTACAGTGCGTAATTACACTAGTAATTGTGTGTGTGATTGCGTAGTGCTTTTGCGTGTGTGCATTAATAGCAAGTGGAGGGGAAAAAGCGGCGGCATTGGTTCTGGAAGGAAAAAGGAACGACAGCATTTTTATTTTTTAATTATGTTAATTTCACGATTCTCCTTTCTGTTAATTTCTGCCTCCTAAATTAGCCTCTTCATCTTGGTTTCTGTATTTTTGGTGTCTGTAAGAGGTCGCTTTTAAGCGATAAGACTGCCTATTGTCTACCATACCTGTTGTCCTCTAATCTCCTTGTACTGTTTTGTGGTTTTCAATAAATAATATTTTTATTGTATTGTATTTTTACTCTTTTCATTAGTTCTATGGATATAACTGTGCCTTCTGAATCGTTTATTCTTTGCAAAACGGCTAGGGAAAATGTACACTTGATGCCGTATGCAATTATCGTCGGAAATAGGCGGTTACCAGTTAGGACCAGGATACATCGGAATACCATGCTAATTTGCCATCAAACTTACCAATTCCCAACTTATAGCCTTTGGAATAGAGGGCGGTCCAACGTAGTTGTAAAGTGGCAGACGGACTGAACAACGCATATCACTTAGCAGAAAATTTCTAGGCGAAAATGTTTTTGTTCGCAGTCGGAATTGATAGATTGGTGATATTATTTTATACAGCGAAGCTTAATATATTTATAGTAGTGGCTCTTAAAGCTACCTGTACCTCGCGGCCTAAGTTTAGATTTATTTTTAATCGGCAAAAAAAAAAAAAAAAAGGTACCTACGTAATATAATTTTCGAACCTGCTCACAAAATTTAACTAGAATCGGTTGAGAAATGTGACATGTAGATGAATACAGCTGGACGTATGAAGGATGTTTGCCCAAGCTGAAATGGAGATGGTCAATTATTTTTAGTTTATAAATCTTGAAATATTCTAAGAATCCCTTCACCTCATTTTAGGGAATTTCTATTAATTACCGCAATCTGTGACACTGTGTTCAGCATTGGGGCCAAGGGCTGCTCAAAATAAAAATTGCTCCGATAATATGCGTTATATAAGTATAATCGTGACGCAGTTCATAAAAATAAACGTATTTTTTTAAATGTTGATAAAAACTTTTATTGACGATTTGATAATTCATCGCCAAGAAGTATACTATTATTAGCCTGGAAAAATACTTCTCCCACTGCTGGGCAAAGTCCTCAACTCGTCCCGATCTTGAACACCATCGTCACCTAGGCTGGGCCAACCATCCCACCCATGGGTATGGTATGGGTATGGTAGGTACCCATTCCGTGGCAATTAGCATTTTATCATGAAACTTGCGCTCTCCTGCTAAGCAGTGCAACAGTATGTGTGAAGTTCTCAATTCGCCCAGTCGGTCTAACACAACTTTACTCACAGTGCGACTTCTATCTCGCGCGATAACAACTGCCCGTCCTTTTCTGTCACTCAGATCAGAATGCAACAAGCCGGGTAACTCTCGCGCAATAAACAAAGTCGCGGCCAGTCGTGCTAGCCCAACCGGGCGCCTGGGAACTATAGCCCAAAACCTCTCATAGTGAGAAGACGCTTATTAACGTCCTTCTGCTGGACACAAGTCCAGCAGAAGGACGTTAATAAGCAGGAAATATCATAACAGTCAACTAATGGTAATATTATTAAACGAAGTTGCCCTAGAATTAAATAAAATAATCCTTGGAGCTGATTCAAGTTATTTTACACGCCAAAGTATATATGGACACAATTACGTTAAATTAATTTGTTTGTCAGTCTTTTATTTTTTTCGACCTTTTAATTAGAGCAAATGAAGGGAAGACCTAATTTTGAAAAGTAGTAAGGCTTCGGCCAATGACGTAGCGTTTTTCAAAATTTTTACGTTTGTTTCAGGGTGATCCAGGTGCTGTTCTCCATGGCCGCTTTCTGACTTGTCGGTGGGGTGAACGAACCTTTACAGAGTGACGGGATCAGTGTAGTGCTGGTACCGTACATTTATTGACAAAAATAAAATTAACGATGAAAACTAGGGTAGTTGTGCGCCGCTGTCAGCTGCGCCTTGTAGTCGCGCGTTTCACTGCTGCTTAGTCGTGCGCTCACAGAGATATTAGAACTACGAATTACTTAAATACAATTCGTGATTCGTTTATTACAATATGATTGAGGTTCGCGGTAGTTTCATGTTAAAAGTCTTAAGCTCGTCCGTTAAATCCAATATAAGTACTCAGCCATCAAATAGTTTATTTTGCTAAAACACAGTTGGTACAATTCATCATGTCAGTGGTAAGAATTACATGAATGCATGTTCCGCCACATTGTGCAAGCAAAATTTTAACAAATAAAAAATAAGATAAAACATCAATTTCATAGCACGTGAAATTGTCAAGTAATCAGATGAATAAAACAAACAAATCGGTAATACAATTTTGAAAATAAACATCAATAGTTGAAATTAAACATTCATTTCATATTATTACGTTAAATAATCAGCTCGGTATCAGTATTAGTAAAATAGTAAATTGGCAATTCAAACAAAATAATTAATCATACAGTTTCTCGAAATATTACTTAAGTACTAATAATCTGTTTGACCTATTTCTACATGGTCAAAGATACATGGTTCCCAGTAACCAAAATTCTAAAAGTATTTATCTACACACATATCATAAGTCCTCTATAATGCGTTCAGAAACCGTAGAAAATGACCAGCATTGCAGCACGACGTGGCCTTCTCGCCGACAGCGCGAGCCCCAGCACCACCCACCACCACCCACCACCCACCAGTAATGGTCATTACGACATCGAATTCGATATCGTAATGACTTTTCGATATCGAATTCGATGTTAATTTACAATCATAGTGAAATAAAACGGATCACTCAAGTATATAAGTCGAGTTCAGTCCGACGTGTATAAATAATAATGTGATATTTTTTTTTACAATAAAAAAAACAGTTTACTAAACGTCCGCTCGGTATGTTTGTCTATGATTTAAAAAAAACAGTCAAATTCGTGACAGGTATGGGTATGATATATTTATGCCTTCGGCTTCTGAACCCGTCTTAGAGTACTTATAATATATGTGTAGATAAAGTAATGTATGCAACTCCACATAATTAGGCCTTAAAAAACTCGTGTGATCCTATTATGAAACTCAGCTTCGCCTCGTTTCATAAAAACACACTCGTGTTTTAAGGACCCTCATTATGTAGCAGTTGCATAAACTACTAGTTATTACTATAGGATGCCCTAGTATACCTATCAGTACATGGCCAGTAGGATAGTGGTTTGACCTATCGCCTCTCAAGCAGAGGGTCGTGGGTTCAAACCCCAGCTCGCACCTCTAAGTTTTTCGGAATTTATGTGCGAAATTGCATTTGTAATTTATCATGAGCTTTTCGGTGAAGGAAAACATCGTGAGGAAACCTGCACACTCCTGCGAAGCAATTCAATGGTGTGTGTGAAGTTCCTAATCCACGCTGGGCCCGCGTGGGAACTATAGCCCAAGCCCTCTCATCCTGAGAGGAGGCCTGTGCCCAGCAGTGGGACGTAAATAGGCTGATGATGAATGATTATGGACATGGCCATTGGGCAACCGGTTAGAGGGTGGAAGTGACGTAAGCCTTAACATTGCCTCGAGACATTGACACTGCACCGAACTCTGTGAACAGCGACGCGTCCTGCGATTTACTTATACATTGCGCGTTTTGCCAAGAATTCACTGTGCGGCGAGCGTTTCCACCGCGCATTGTATATAGAATTGGCCATAAGTATCGCTAGCCGCATATATGCATCGACATTGACACCGTGTGCCGAATTATACTCCGGTGCACATGTCCTTAGCTTCAACAGAATGCAGCGTCGCATGCGCATAAAAATAACAGGGTAATAACAACTGTAACAATAGTGCTGTAAAACTTAAATTTATTTGAAAGGTTTTGTTGTTATGTCGTTCTAGCATTTATGTCGTTGCGAAATATGGATCTGTCGCGTGTTAATACGACAATATGTCAGCCTTGAGTTTTTTTTTTTTGTATAGGTTTGTTATTGTTGTCCTCATTTGCTACATAAGACTTTGCTATATAATACTATTATTAACACATTTTTTCTAATATACTAACCTTCAGAGCACTTCTGCTAAAACACAACAAGTGGAATGTGATTTTCGCAATAATGAGTTAAACCCTCATGACTCATTGTTGATAATATGGTACGGACGTTGCACAGTTCATAAACACCTCAAGGTACTAAACGCAATATTGTAAAACTCGCAACATGCGTTAACGGATTTATGTCAACCATTTTTATAATTTTTTGGACATTTCAAAATGTCAAGTCACTTAGACTATTTTTGCAAAATATAGACCAGCGGATAAGCTACAACATGGCTTTAAAATCTCACTTTTTGAGTTTTTGTGGGTTAACACACTTTTGCTTATCAACATCCAAGTCTTAAATAAGTTTTAAAATTACATTTTGAAGTAAAACGGTACTTTTACGGGTAGTAGGGTGTTGTAGTAGGTGCAATGGGATCGCCACCACCATCTTTCTCGCTAATCCTGCCGCTTTCTTATCTTATCTTAAAGTAGCGCTATCCAAATAGTTGGCACCTTCAATCTTAATACGTAGCAATAAAGGCAGCAGGATATCAGATATTGGAAATATCGTGTCGATCATTTAGGCGTTTATCATAAACCAAACATTTTCATCTAAAGTGTCACTTGTCATCTAAAAAACTTGCTAACTATGTAAACGAACTGTTATAGTAAATTCATCATTCAGAGACAATTTTCAGTATGACAGTTTGTTTAAATAGTTAGCAAGTTCCATATAATCCTAATCCTAATCCTAACTAATATTACAAATGCGAAAGTAACGCTGTCTCTCTGTCTGTCTGTTTGTTACCTCTTCGCGGGAAAACCGCTGCACCAATCTAGACGACATTTGGTAGAAGTTAGCTTGAATATTGAGGAATAACATAGGCTACTTTTTATTCCGGAATTTTTTATAGTTCCCGCGGGATAGCGATAACCGAAATCTACTCGGACGAAGTCGCGGGCAACAGCTAGTGACACTATAAGTACAAGAAAACTTTACCCCGCAGACTAAAACCCTTTAAACCGCAACCCAACACTTAAAATGCGCCATGCCTTTCATCGGCCAGACGTATCACATATCGATATCGATACCCATATATTTTACATTTGAATTTGAAAACTCAAAGCAAAGCGTAGTTTTTATGCATCGGTCTAACCAAGCTTACGGTGGCCGGTCGGCCTACGTGACTCGACTTGTTGACGTTTAGGGGTAGATTATGGCGCGCAGAGGCGGCAGTAGGCCGTAGGCCGAGCACGAGCCTTCGAATCCTGCGTTACGTTACGTTATCGCATCGAAATCGAGAAACCTCATACTAAATTTTAGGTCCAAATACGCGCACCAGTCAAGAGATCCGACCCCCTAATAATCGTTTAGATCCCATTACCGTCAACACCACATACATAGGGCTATTTCGGAACAATGGACACTCGATAACTCCATGGTTCGAGAAACATTCAATTTAGTCTTCAGGAAGTATATAAACGGACTGCAGGCTGCCATCGGCGGTCATTTCTAGTTATAGCTTCGTAGCGTTAAGTTATTAAATAAGATATTATTTATAAATAAAATCTCTCAAAACCTCAGTATTTTAACTGGCGCCCAACATGGGGCCGGTGCGTCATAAATCGTCGTGATCCAGAAAGTTCAAAAACGAAAACTAACTCTTCAGTTTGCTCCGTGATCCAACGAGCTACGACAGAGGCTCTCCAGTCTCAAGAAAACCGGCCTAACTCAAGAACAAATAAGTTAACTGAGAAAACTTCATGCTACGAAAAGCTGTACTGCTGAGCCTGTGAGTACTTAGTAGCATTTCCTGTCCTTGTAACCATTCCACTCCTAAGACCTCCTCGTTTTGTGTACAAGGGAAATATAGTAATGGGCAATATAGAAATGACTCAACCTACCGGAAATAATTCGCAGGGGAACATGAACTTCGTGCCTAGTGCACCAGGTCCTAGCCAAGTCCAGTCGCATCAGTCAGCTATTGACTTTCATAGATTGATAGGTTTCGTTCCGTCATACGATGGAAACGCTTTTACTATTTATAATTATATTAACAGTGCAAAACAATGGTTGAATTTAGCAGAAAATAATCCTGGAAACGTAATGTTACTTTTAAGTAAGCTTACAAGAAAAGCTGCTTTAACTGCTACTGCTTTAGATGCTTAATCATAATTTTAATTGGGAGAGTATAGTGGCTGTCCTGAAAAGTGAATGTGGAGATAATAGGGAACTTAATACATTACTAATTGAGTTAGCTAATGTTAAAAGAAAAGGAACATATAAAGATTTCATTTTTGAGCTAAAGCAAAAACTATTTTTCATAAAAAGTAAACTTACCGATAAATATGATAATAAAGTAAAAATTGTAGAAGAAGTCATGGAACCGTATATTAACACGGCACAGAATGCTCTACGAAATTGTCTTCCGTATCACGATCAAATTTATGTAAGCAATTGTGGGTTTAACGAAACTGTTCAAAAAGTATTACAACTGGAAGCAGAAGGAAGATTTGACAACATTAAACAAAAATTTTCCAACATTCTCCCGGCACCAAAGTTGATAAACCAAAATACTATGCCTATGCCAATGAATTCACCTCGAACTAATTATAATCCTTTTTCACGACCAAAGTCCGTACAAAGACGATACAATTCCCAGTGGGTTCCAAACCCAAATAATGTTTTCACAAGACCACAGCACCCCTATTTTCAAAATTTTAAAAAGGAATTCAGACCACATCAACCACAACAGCCACAACAACAACCTCAACAGCGTCAACCATTTAATACAGATGTGTCTATGAGGACTGCACGGCCAGTAAGGTCAGGGCAGATAAATTTAGGAAGGAATTTAGTTGCAGAAGAGTTATACTACCATGGGGACGACGACGACACAATGATGGAAGAAGAAGAATTTCCTGAGTTTGCCCCGGAGTATCAAGATAGCCAATATTATAACAATAGTTCTGAAGACCTTCCAAGTAACGTGAATGATCAAAATTTTCGGGAGGATTCCGAAATCAACAACCATTTATAGAATTTAATCACGTAAAACCTTATCTCCCGTATTTTGAAACAGAAAAACCTAAACTCAAAATTCTGATCGATACTGGTAGCCAACTATCATTTATAACTCGTAAAGCACAAGAACAATACTTCCGTAATTGCTGGAACCCGGAATCTTTTATAGTTAAAACTTCGCATGGAATCACTTCACACGATGGGATAATTGAAACGCCGTATTGGTGTCGATACTTTGGTAAAGACAATGGACCGATGAAATTTTACATTTATGACTTCAGTGATAATTACAACGTATTGATGGGTACGGAAATGATTGAACAGGTAAACGCTAAAATTGATTTAAGGGAAAGAAAATTGACTATGCCTGATAAAGAAATATTAATTTTTCATATGACGTCGGATGACAACCTAAATATCAAAGATTTGTGTAAAAAATATTCTGATTTATTCTCAGAAGATATTACTGATAGCGCAACGACTAGAATTAAACACCATATTAGTTTAATTAACGATGAACCAATTTATCAGAAGCCATTTAGATTACCTCAGATACAACAGCAAGAAATCAGAAAGCAAATTGAAAAATTGCTCTCCGAGCAAATCATTCGACCATCCGAATCGCCTTGGGCATCCGCTGTACATTTAGTTTAAAAAAAATGGATCAATCAGGAATACAAAAATGGAGAATGGTAGTAGACTATAGAAGGCTCAACGAAAAAACAAAATCGGATAAATTTCCTTTACCTAACATAGAGGACTTGTTTTCTAAATTGCAGGGAAATGAATATTTTACAACTTTAGATTTAACGTCAGGATATCATCAGATTTTAATGGAAGAAGATTCTATAGAAAAGACAGCATTTAGCACACCGGACGGTCACTTCAAATTTCTTCGGATGCCGTTTGGATTGAAAAATGCCCCAGCAACTTTTCAACGAATGATGAATAGCGTTTTGAAACAAGAAATAGAAAAATATATTTGTCTGGTTTACTTAGATGATATAATTATTTACTCCAAAACTAAACAAGACCATGTTTATAAGCTACAGCAAGTTTTTGAAGCGTTAAGGAAAGCGAATTTAAAGGTCAATATAAACAAATGTGTTTTCATGAAAAAGGAAATAGAGTTTTTGGGACATATTCTTAATAGTGAAGGACTCAAACCAAATCAAAAGAAGATCGAAGCGATACTAAAGTTTCCTGCACCAAAAAATATTACAGAAATTAGAGCTTTCTTAGGACTTATTGGATATTATCAAAAATTTGTACCTAACCTCAGCAAGATAGTTAAACCATTAACAGATATGACAAAACAGGATAGAGTAATAGACCCGCAAGACAAGCAGTATCTTGAAGCCATTGTAACTTGCAGAAATTTGCTAACAAACGCACCTATATTAGCTTTTCCTGACTTCAAGAAAACATTTGTGATTACTACGGACGCTTCTGATGTGACTCTTGGAGCAGTACTAAGACAATATGACCATCCAATAGCTTATGCATCAAGAACTCTTTCAAATGCTGAACAGAAATATAATACCACAGAGAAAGAACTTTTAGGAATTTTATGGGCAGTCACACAATTTAGACCTTTATGTCTACGGTAGGAAATTTACACTTCGTACTGATCATAAAGCATTAATTTGGTTAGCTAAATTAAAATAACCTAACCAAAGATTGACTCGTTGGAAACTCAAACTACAAGATTATGATTTTTCAATAGAACATGTTAAAGGGAAGGATAACTATGTAGCAGACGCATTGAGCCGCGTTGAGATTTATCATTATACAGATGAACCCTCATGCAGTTGGTAAGTACGAGATAGATCAAGATCAGAGGAAGATTTAGTTTTGTCTGATACATCTAATGGGAATTCAATGGATGTTAATGTGGATACTTTATCACAGTCCGATTTAGCATCGTTATGCGATGGAAATGAAAACTCATTACATGGAAGAGTACATTCAAATTTAGAAAATAGTGATGAAGGAATACCCTTAATTGATGCCTATCCACCAAAACGATTCAGGCGCGTAGTTTTTGAAATGTCACCCTTTTGAAAAAACAAAGCAAGAAAACGGAGTTTGGTATTACTATATTCCACCAGATTCTGAAGAGGAAATTATAAAATAATTTATGTTAGAATATTTAAGTCACAAAAAATATGCTTTTATAATTCCAAACGAAGATTTATATCATAAAGTTTCTGAAACATATCGAAAATATTTCGATCATTCAAATTTTAAACCAATTAGATATACTAAGTCACTTATTGAAATAAACGAAAAAGAGGAACAATTAGAACTCATCAAAGAATACCATTTTCAAGATAATAGACATGCTGGTGTTGAAAGTTTGTAAAAGCAATTAAAAGAGAAATATTATTGGGAAAACATGAGGAAACAGATTAAAAATTATGTTTTAAAGTGTGAATTATGCAAAAGGAGAAATATAACAAGCGACCTTACGTAACATTAGCCACTGAAACAGAGACACCTCATGAACCGATGGATATTTGGCTCATAGATTTTATGTCTTTAGAAAAACAATGGTATCTAACAATAATAGATAAATTTTCTAAATACGGAATAGTTAAACCTACGGAAAAAAGTGAAGTATGTGATACCTTATCGGAATTTTTTGCATTAATAGGAGCGCCTAATAAAATAATCCATGACGGAGAACAATCATTTTGTAGTGCAATCATTAAATAATTATTTCAAACTTATAATATAACAGATCATACAACTTCTCCACAACACCATAAGTCCAATTCTGATGTGGAAAGATTACATAGTACTATTCAAGAAATATATAGATTACAAAGGGAATCAGATTTAAATCGGAACCAAAAGATTTATTACACAACTCATGCATACAATAATACTATGCATAGTCCTATTGGAATGACACCATTTGAAGTTCATTTTAGTAGAAAACCTAAATTGCGTAATTTTGATAATATGAAAGTCACTATTCAAATATATACTGCACAACAAAAACAATTTACGAATGAGTTGAACAAAAATATACACAATTTACTTAAATAACAAAAAGATAAACGTAATGAAAGAACTCACAAAAACATAAATCCACCGAAATCACTTCGAGTAGGAGACTCTGTTTATTTAAAAAATAGTAGGGTGGAAAGGCACAAAACAAATTCAAGATTTTTAGGTCCATTTAAAATAATTGATATAGAACCAAATAATAAATGTAAACTAAGCAATGGTAGAGCTTGTCATGAAAATAATCGTTTTATTGATTATTTTTGTTTTTTTATTTTTATGAAACATTCATAGAATGAAATTCAATATACAATGACAATGCAAAGAAAAATCCGTTAAGCAGCTGGACTTGAACCACTTGGACTTGGTACGGATTACCGAGGTTGCTGGTTCAAGTCCAGCTGCTTAACGGATTTTTTTTGCATTGTCATTGTATATTAGAGTTTGTCATGTAAAGGAGCTTATTGTTACAGGGCGCTCTATTGTGTCTTCGGATACAAGTTCAGAACAATGAATCCTGGGAAACATGTAATTTTAGTCGATATGAGGCCCACGCGGATTATTCAAGGAAGGTGGACTGTAATTCGTAAATTAGATATTAAGGCTATAGTTGAATTAAAAACTTTATTGTTAAAAACGGTTGATCAAGCGTCTGTTATTTCTATTAAAGGTAATGTTAAGCACATTTATGATAGAGTTCATGTAATACTGAATCATGTTGATGAAATATGTACCCATTTGTTTGTACAGAGTAGAGTTAAAAGAGGACTTATAAATGGACTTCATTCAGTTATAAAAGCAATTACAGGAAATTTAGATCAAGATGATTTGGACAAAATTCAGAAAGATTTAGAAACTATAAGAGTATCATATAATAAACAGATATCTATAACCAGTGATACTTTAGAAGAATATAATCACCAATTAAGTAAGATAACTTCTATACAAGGAAACTTTGAAAGTAAAATTGTGCAAATAGCTAATGCAAAAAATCAATATAATTTTGCTCTTACTTTACTGTTTCATCCTCAAACTTTGCAAGATATGGCTGATAGATTGACTACTGCAATTACTTTTGCAGAACATAATATGTATCATTATAGTATAATCCAATAACATGTTTTACAAGAAACTTTAAATATGATAGACGATAAAGTTATGATTTCTAAAAATATAAATGATATTGAACCATTCATCACTGTACATAGTAAGATAGTAGACAGTAGTGTTTTCTTTTTTATAAACATACCTCTAGTAAAACCACAGGTATATTTGACTAGAAAGATTATTCCTGTTATCCAAAATTTCCCAACCTGTACCTATCCCATAACGCGAAAAGTAACTCTGGCTTATACCAAGATGGAAGCCTACGAGGTGGAAGACTGCTCCGAACTTCAAGAATTGATTTGTAAAGGCAGCGTTTTACAAAAGGAAAATTGCGAAACTGGAATTCTATTACACAAAAATACTAGTGAGTGCAGTATAGTGCCAATAACGTGTCCTGTAGAAGAAATAAGAGAAGTTACACCTCAAGTAATTTACATGTACTTTAACACTTTAACGGAAGTTAAGATAAGATGTGGACGCGATGAAGAAACATCATGGATAAAAGGATCTCATCTGTTAAATGGAAAAAAATTGTGAAGTTAATATATCCGGTATTGAAAGATTTCAAACCAGAGAAACTAGTGAAAAATTAATCCTAACAAATTTGGGAATTGAAAAAATAGAGGAAGTCCCTGAAATAGACCTTACTTATGATAGAGAGAAAATATCGACAAATTTGAAGCATTTGAAACAAATAAGAGAATTGAAATTCCAGAACCAACACAATTACATTCAGTACGGATGGATATTATGTATAACAATTCTGGTTTTGGTCTATACTGGTTATACCTTTCTCCGCACCAGGGTCTGTAAGAGACCATGGGCTTCAAAATTGGAGGGGGAGAGTCAAGAGATCCGACCCCCTAATAATCGTTTAGATCCCATTACCGTCAACACCACAGACAAAGAGCTATTTCGGAACAACGGACACTCGATAACTCCATGGTTCGAGAAACATTCCATTTAGTCTTCAGGAAGTATATAAGTGGACTGCAGGCTTCCATCGGCGGTCATTTCTAGTTATAGCTTCGTAGCGTTAAGTTATTAAATAAGATATTATTTATAAATAAAATCTCTCAAAACCTCAGTATTTTAACTCACGGGCGGGCGCTGCTCCAAACGTCATATAAATTTCTTGATAACGTAATCGAGTGGAGGGTAATCAAGAACAGCGCCGCCCGTCAGCGTATTAGGTACCAAAATTTTATACAGAGTAACTCGATAGGGATACGATAACGATTATATTAAGCAGGATTCGAATATTCGTGCTTGGGATTCTGTTAATGAGGGCTATCGTGAGTCAAAAATGTGCTTGATTATCTAGGTATCTTGTGAGGTCCATCTGTCATTCTCCAACAATGAGAGACAAGCTGCTGGCCTATGATTGGTGGAAATTGACAGATAGACCTCACTCGTCACTAGCGAACCTAACATTGCATACGGATTAATAAATAAATTAGTGGCTCTGTAATTTGTAGACCTGTCAAGCTCATTATTGATGAATTTTGTTTTTTTTTTTCCAAAAAACGAATCGACAAAAATGCGAATAACACTATCGGTTCTGTTAAACGAAACATAAGAATTGGTTGAGAAATGCCACCTGTAGCAGAAAACAGCTGGACAGATTTGACAGAAAAAAAAATTGCCCAAGCTGAAACGAAGGCGCTTCGCTCGAACTGCTCGCTCGCTCGGTCAATAAAAAATATCGTGGGGCAATTGGACACCAAAACACTTAACAGGCAAAAAAGCTTGTGATATCTTGTGTTATGGGAACTAAATAAAGGATTAACATATGTGAGTTTTGGATGTATTAAACACACATATTATTGGTATTAAACATCCAAAACTAAAGATGGACCGACGACCAGATGGCCTAGTGGTTAGAGATGAACCTGACTATGAAGCTTGAGGTCCCGGGTTTGATCCTCGGTCGGGGCAGATATGAGCGGTATGATGAATACGAATGTTAGCTCTCGTGTCTTGAATTTTTAACATGTATTTATGAATGTATTTTACCTTGGTCTCAACGATATCTGCTTAATTTTTTTTATTTCACTATGATCGAGTCTCGCTGTAGTTTCATGTTGATAAAAGGTACAAATAGACGCCAATTACTGCCGTGTACTGTCTGCATGTTTTACTCTTTGCCGAACAAACCCATATCGACTACAAATTGCGCCCGCTCGGAAAGATCGGACCAAAATAATATTGTTTCTTTGGCAAATATTTACCCTTTCCTTGTGTCGTTTTACAGCCGGAGCTGGTCACGACCAGAAAATTAGTTTCTAGCAATTGCTTGGCCAATATTGAACACACTTATTATTAGAACTGGAATTGGACTCTAACTTGAAGACTCTATGCTCTCTGAGAAACTTGATTCTCCAGCTCTTCGCAGAGACGTCAGTTCTCTTAGCGTTTTTATAGGATCTACAACGGGGAGTGCTCCGAAGAACTTTTTGGCCTCGTCCCAGCTGCCAAGTTCCATCACCGTACTAGCGTCGTAAAAGTAGTTTCCATCAACACCACCTTGATGGATGGTGCTCCTCCACTGTGCGGTTTAAGCGGTCTTTCTTTCCCCGTACTTGCAAAATCTGGAATGGACTGGCAGCTGACGTTTTCCCATCTTGCTACGACATGGGGTCCTTTAAAAGGCGAGTGTACCGCTTCTTGCAAAGCCGGCTTCGCACCAATAGACAAAAGAGCCTATATTAACCGCTTTAATTTTCTCCGAACCGCACGAAACACTGTACTAACTGCTAATCAACCTCGAGAAACTACAATTTGATAACAAAACCGTATCGCAGACCATGCATACGAAACTTTATAATTAAATCGGCTGGCCAATTTTGATAAGCGATTTGGCTTGCCTGACCTCGGTTGAACCTTGTGACCTGAGCTGGAGTTCACTGTAGAGGCAGATCGACTTTGCTGACCCTGACCTCTAGTTTGCCGTTTGGTGGAGAACAGACGACGCCGGCAGAACATTGTGGACACCAGAATTACACTCAGAATACAGAACAAGCCAGAAGCCGCCGTCAGTCATAGCCGCACGCAGTGTCCATTTTTAAGGTTCCGTAGCGTGGCATAAACGGAGCCCTTATAGTCTCGTCATGTCCATCCGTCCGTATGTCACAGGCATTTTACTCGAAAACCAATAGGAGATATTATATTGATGAAATTTGAAGTATACGTGCCTTGCAAAAGCCGCTATTTAGTTTGATAGTAAAATAACAAAAATGTTTAGTAATTCTACAGTATATTAGTTATTAATTCTGGGACCCAACACATCCCCTTTGTGACTCTGAAATATGTAGGTATTTTACCTGGAGACCCTCCATGTCCTGGTCAATGAAATCGTGCCAGTAAAGTAAGGTGTTATGGTTTTAATGTGCTATTAATTATTTCCTACACCTTATTCTCATAATACTGTAATATTCATATTTTCTAATGATTTAGTGCGTTTTCTTTATAGATTTTATTTGTGGTAATGTTTGATAAGAGCTTTTGTAACTCGCTTGTAGAAAAACTCTTAGAGCAAAGTTTCTTGCGGCGCATTCTTCTTGGCAATCATGGTCTTACCGAAAGCGCTGGTAGACCTATGGTAGACGTAACAAAGTTACGTTTAAAAGACCACTAACCGCTTACTTCATTATCATCATCATGTCAGATGAAAGACGTCCACTGCTGCCACGGCGGCCTCCCCAAGGCTCTCCACTCAGACCGGTCTTGTGCTTTCCGCATCCACCGCGGTCCCGCGATCTTTACTAGGTCGTCGCTCCATCTTGTTGGAGGCCTACCGACAGCTCGTCTCCCGGTCCGCGGACGCCATTCGAGAACCTTCTGACCCCATCGGCCATCAGTTCTGCGAGCAATGTGCCCGTCCACTAACCGCTCACTTACTAAATAAAATTTTCATTTTGATTTCATGCGCTTTTGTAACCTCTTTTAAAACCGTGGCTGTTAAATCGGATGAGAAAGACTTCAATACAAAAGGCTTTATGGAAACGCTAAAAGTGTATTTTTACTTAATAACCCCAAACTTTCGATCCCCGTTAAAGCGTCTTAAAAAGGCTAATACATAAATAACGTATTCCATTACCTACTCCATCTCCAGCCTAGTTACGTCCCTAGAGCATAGGCTTCTTCTCAGAACGGGAGGGCTTGGGAAATTTGCTTCGTCTACACAATATATGGCAACAAAATAAACAATTCATGATCACAAATGAGTATCTTTTTGTATTTTTTCTCCAGCTTCTTGTTTTTACCGTATTCCCATTAAAACCATTTATTATACTTACTTATTTTTAATACTCACTGAAACAAAACTACACAGAAAACCAGAAAAATATTACTAATTACTAAAAAAATATATGACTAACTAACTACTTAAGTACATGCTTTCTGTGTGTGCTTGTTTCAGTGAGTATTTAAAACATGACAATAAAGTCATGTAAAATAAACTTTTTAAATAACTTAGTTTTAGGCGCTAAAAATTGCAATTGGTACTTAGTTAACGCCAGACATTCCTCAACTTTCATCCAAACCTTTGCTCAAATGTTTGCGCAACCAACATTGTAGCGGCTTATTCTCAAATCAGGCAAAAGAGTTTCCCTGATGACTATCATTAGACTTAATTTAAATATGCCATCATAGGAACGAAGCGTTTGAGTTACCGTGGACAGATCCGGGCGAAAGTGCTAAGAGATAAATACTTTGACGAATCCATCTGAGACATGGGCTCGGGGTTTCTCTTTCGTGTATTTTCATTGCTTATATTATTATGTATTTTCTCATCTGCACCACCTGCTTTCTTCTGTTCTTTTTTTCATTCCATTATGGTTGCTTGGTGGAGATCGCTCTGTAGCGATAACGCCGCCTATTCTTTTCATTACCGGTAATTTTCTGTGTTTTTTTCTATTTTGCTTTTTATGTACCTACGTGGTGAGTGTTTTGTGTTGT
The DNA here is from genome assembly GCA_963691665.1 of Clepsis dumicolana. NCBI lineage: Eukaryota > Metazoa > Arthropoda > Insecta > Lepidoptera > Tortricidae > Clepsis > Clepsis dumicolana. The sequence goes on along the minus strand of OY829522.1, from coordinate 1,093,946 downwards.
ACTATGTCAAAGCACCGAATCACCAGCATCTTATTCCTAAGCTTTACAGAAGTTTTTACAATCCAATGGGTCTATTATATGATTTCAATCCCTATGGAATTAATCAAATTGCAATTTCTCCTATATTGTCTCCTATATTATCAAGCTATATTGTCATTGCTGACTATCAAAAATCTCCACAGACCAAAAACCAATGAAGAATCATGACGCGTCTGGTATCTGAATATTTTTATAACGTATTTCGTTCACAACTGTACAACTTGCCTAAGAATAATTTCGAAGTAATTACGATCGGCCTTCTGTCGTATTTGAATTTATTTAACTGGGTACTTATTCCTACAATCTGCATTATTACTAATGTAATTTTATTAAAATTGTTACAATTTGAAGATATCATTACTTTGAAATACGTGTTGGGCGAGTTGCGTCATTTGAATGGAGCGTAAATTGTCGATGATGTATTAAAAACATGAAATAACTGTGATTCATAGTGTAGTCGGGTAAATTACCTCATTATAAATAAATAAATATCACGGGACAATTTGACACCAATTGACCTAGTCCCAAACTAGGCAAAGCCTGTACTATGGGTGCTAGACAACGGACATTATTTACAATTTAATTTTAAAAAGGTTTGTTAAATAATAAATGTAAGTTCCTTGCACAGGAACAATGAGGTGGGTGGTAGGTAAGTTGACGGCTTGGATTCAAACGTACACCTCTGGTGTAATTAGTGTAGTACCTTTATATTTTAGACAATAGTAAACCGATACTGACTCGTGAATCGTGAACATGTGAATGGCTGTCGGTAGGCCTCCAACGAGATGGAGCAACGACCTGGTAAAGATCGCGGGATCGCGGTGGATGCGGAAAGCACAAGACCGGTCTGAGTGGCTGCCGCGGGGGAGGCCGCCGTCCAGCGGTGGACGTCTTTCGGCTGACATGATGATGATGATGCAACTAATGGGGTCCTTATGAGTATCAACGCACAGACCAAACTTCTGGACCTAGAGACTTCAAATTTTAGAGGCATTAGTCAGCCTTGTGATAGCGTTGTGTTCACGGGTGTTATAACCGACTTCAAAAAAAGGAGGTTATCATAACGTCGAAGTGCCAATGTTTCCATACTATTTTGACAGCTAAATAAATAACCTTAGTGAACATGTGGAGTAAGAAATGTGAATGGTTTTTGTTCTTCAGATCATTTTCTTGAAAATAATTTTTTTTTTCAAGTAAATTGACATAATTAGGCTCTTATGATCCTAATAAAGACTTAATTTGCTATAAGGTCAATCAGAATGAAATAAAAAAGATATAAACCATATTGCAATTTGCTATAACTCACAACGCAGTCTTTGCACTCCTCTAGATTTCCCGAATACAGTTAGATCATTCAAATTGCAACCTTAACTTCATGTTAATAAAAGCGATGTCAGGCGCATGAACTGTGCAATAGATGCGCGCAGGCCGGTTAGGCCGGGACGGGTCAGAGCATTCGGTCAAGGTCCCCGTTGTTTTAGTTCAGCGGTTCGTCGCTAGATGGCGTTGTTAATGAAAATAAAAATAAAGAACAATTAACCTTGTCATTTCAAAGTTCAATAGTTTAAAAACGGGAGAACCGATTTTAATGAAATTTGACTAAAAACCACCTCGATTAAACTAACTTTCGATTAAAAAAACCGCATCAACATCGGTCCAACCGCTTGGGAGCTATGATGCCACAGACAGATACACAGATACACAGGTCAAACTTATAACACCCCCTTTTTCGTCGGGGGTTAAAAAATGGCTATGTACATTGTACACGTATGTAAGGTTGATGTTTTTGAAAGACCTATCCAATGACACCGATTGGATGGATAAGGAAAAAAAAACTCATCCACTTTACGTAAATAAATAAATAATAAATAAATATCATGGGACAATGACACCAATTGGCCTAGTCCCAAACTAGGCAAAGCCTGTACTATGGGTACTAGACAACGGATAAACATACTTATATAGATAAATACATATTTATATACATATTAAACATCCAAGACCCGAGAACAAACATTCATATTCATCATACAAACATCTGCCCCGACCGGGATTTGAACCCGAGACCTCAAGCTTTATAGTCAGGGTCTCTAACCACTAGGCTATACGGTCGTCAACGTCAACGTGTAGGCGATACCCTAAATTTTTCTAAGCATTTTATTCTACCATTTCGTTGGCGTGATTAATAATTTAAGCAGGTTGCATTTTAATGTAATTTCAAGAATTCAGCCAGGGCTTGAGTAAGTCTAAGTGAGCAGCCATAAAACAAAATAAATAAATAAAGCATTCTCCTACACAATAATTTTGTTGACCATCAGCAAAGGCAATAAATGAGTACGAGAGATTTTCTTTTTCCCAATAGGTAAAAACTTTACAAAACTTCACTCAAACCCTGGCTGAATCCTTGGCGGTTCATTAAAACGCACCCTTTAAGGCAAGGCATGTCAAATTACAGATTTCTAATACCTACCTTTTGTCTCTGATCTATGCCGCGGACAGACAGACATAGCGAAACTGTAAGAGTTCCAAGTTGACTATGGAACTTTTAAAAGCCCTTGAGTTCCACTCCTTGAAATCACCCGAGTATGTCAACAATTTCAATAGCAAAATTGTACTTCCTCTCTCATGCTCTTTCTGTGCATCAGTCGTGATCTTGCCTTGGCATAGTCATTGCGAGGATTGCCGTGAAGTTGGCCGACTACCAAGAATGTGAGTAATGACGAATATCCGGTTGGATACAGCGACAATTCAGATTGTCAGCTATAGTTTTTGCTATGCAATAATTCATGGAAAATTGTCATGGCTGGAGTTTTTGCGGCTGGAAGAGTGGCACGTCATGCCGTACAAAACGTAGTGAAATCAGGACTTTTATTTGCGGAGGCGATTTTTGTCTTCATAAGCTACTCACCGTCACAATTAATTCCTTATAAATTCCTGATTATTGTGAATAAGACACAATGAAAACGGGATATTGACCGCGATTTCCATAAATGTTTGATGAGCTCCCGATTAGTATTTCCTGATCACGATACATATAACTGCGTCGAAATATCGGGAGTTCATCAAACCTATCCAACAAGATGGAGCGACGATCTGGTGAAGATCGCGGGGCCGCGGTGGATGCGGAAAGTTTAAGTACGGTCTGAGTGGAGAGCCGCGGGGGAGGCCGCCGTCCAGCAGTGGACGTCGTTCGACTGACATGATGATGATGATCAAACCTATAAGGTAATCGCGGTCAATATCCCGTTTCAATTATGTCTAATGCAATTCACCGCGAATCATTTTTTTAAACTGTTAACGTGAATTAATAAAAAAATATTACCACAACATACCTAATCACAGAAAAATGGACAGGAGCAGGTGTATAACACAAAAAAAGCCAGCCCTTGCCAACCTTTAGGGAATGGGTACCATTCAGCAAATGCTAGGCACGTTTCAGAACTCTCTACGAGCCCATTTTCAAGTCGCCACAACCAACGTACTTCCAGTTATTCTCCACATAGATATAGCACGTAAAGTAAAGTAGTGGTGGTGATAGTTGGGTCTGTATGACATGTCTGTGTTCTTGTGGCAGTGGAGAGGGAGGTGTTGCACGAAAACATACATTTGTCGCTACCCTGTAACTGTTTTTAGTTCTAGGACTTCCGCAATGTAACGCCTGATTTAATCAATACTTATGTCTTTTTAAATATGATACAACGTTTGGATGAAATGAGATACTGAAATAATTAGGAGGAGTATAATTTCACTCGTTCTATTACAACTACTTACGTCACAGACGCGTCATCGCCCTGTCGGTGTTACTCGCGCGCAGATGACCTTGTAATGGTAGGTACGTGTACGCATAGGGTTGTCAGTTTAGTTTAGCTTTTTCTTCGTAGCTTTTAATATTATTGCCACAGCCGTAGACACGGCAATATTTAGCTCTAGGGCTCCACGAATTTTTTACGTTGTGAAATTATTATGTACATAGTTGCGCGGCACGATCAGCATGGCTAGCACGACTGGCCGCGACTTTATTTATCGCGTGATATTATGGATTGAATTATCTGAATTAAATGATTCATTATTATATTATTGTTATTACCCGTCCCGTTGCATTCTGAGTAACAGAAAAGGACGAGCAGCTGTTCTCGCGCGAGATAGAAGTTGCACTGTGAGTTGTGCTAGACCTACTGTGCGAGAGCGCCTGCGACAAGGCCCGAAGGAACGGCGCGACGAATCAATTGGAACGGAGGCCCTGCTTCTTGGCAGACCGCGGTCCGCCTTTACACACACCACGCGCTCCACGCTCCCCACTCGCGTCCCGAAACGCACACATAACCGCGAGGTCGTTTACCGCACACATGCGTCAGTGTCGTTTCTTTTTACGTTAGTACGTTTTTATATTCTTTGAGTACATCTTATCATATAACGCCATCAGGCACGTGAGTAAAACACTAAATAAATTATTCAATGACATCACATTCGCACATGATTCAGTGCCTAGTCTAGACCTAACACTGCAGTTTGCATACAAATATTTTTATGCACCTTCATAAACCGCAAACCTCCCCTCCATTCCACAGACCGCATACCACGCCAAATGGATCGTTAAAATGGCAATAAAATATACTTTTCAGCGATATCATTTACAACAAAGTGTGAAAGTCGTATAACGCTTATTTTATGTGTGGTAAACAACCCTTTTGTCGCGACCTGAGTACCCTTTGGTTCGAGTTTGGTGCTTGTTTGTGCCGTTTCTTGCACCTCTACCCGACTTTTACGTAACTTTTTATCAGAATTCCATCAACTTTAAGCTGCAAGTGCACAGACAGCGGTGACGGCGAGATAGCAGGTATGTTGTAAATCTTAGACAACGCAACTCTCATGTCACCATGCCCCACCATGTCACAGACCCCCCAGTACTTATGCCACGGACCCCTAGGACTTATGCAACGGACCCCCAGGACATACGCCTCGGACCCCTACTAGTTATGCAACAGACCTCCAGGACTTATGGCACGGACCCCTAGGACTTATTCTAAGGGCCCCTAGTAGTCATCCAACAAACCCTCAGTACTTATGCCACGGACCCCCAGGACATACGCCTCGGATCCCTACTAGTTATGCAACAGACCTCCAGGACTTATGCCACAGACCCCCAGTACTTATGCCACGGACCTCAAGGACTTATGCAACAAACCCCCAGGACTTATGCTAAGGACCCCCATGACTTATGCCACGGACCCCTAGTAGGTATCCAACGAACCCCCAGTACTTATGCCACGGACCTCAAGGACTTATGCAACATACCTCCAGGATTTATGCAACAGACCCCCAGGACATACGCTTCGGACCCCTACTATGCAACAGACCTCTAGGACTTATGGTACGGACCCCTAGTACTTATGTCACGGACCTCAAGGACTTATGCAACAGACCCCCACAACTTATGCTAAGAACCCCCATGACTTATGCCACGGACCCATAATTCCAAAAACAGTATCTTTTAGTTTACTTAAAGTTGATTTTATATCTAGTAAGTATATAACTTATTTTCATGTGTATTACTCTATACTGTGTTAATGTTTGTATCTATGTACATACTAGTGTGTAGCTATTTACATACTTAGGCAATTTTTTTAAGATTTCGGCTCTTCCTTTGTGTGTCTTTTCCTATTTTCAGATGTACAAGTGTGCTGTCTTGTAATTTGTTAATTTACTGTTTTGTACAATATATACGTAGATAATTTACAGAACAATTTATTCCTAATAGGTATTACCAACAAGCTCAGAAGCGGGCTGTTGGTAAAATACGCGATATTTTTGGTGAAACCTCAGCACATTGCGATGCAAGCAATCGATTTTCGTTTAGCGGGGGCAATAAGGATTATTCTTGTTTTGCACTGCTGCTAATGTCTTGGTTGCTAATAATAGTACATTTCGCGCCTGGAATCTTCCGAAATGGCTGTTTACTGTCGTCTGATCATTGCGGGTTTCTTTGCTCCCTTTGTCGAAATGTTTGGTTTTACAATGAGGGCTAGCGAGTCAAAAATCCGCTAGAATCGCTACTGTCGATTGAGGTCTATCTGTCAATTTCCACCAATCATAGGCTAGCAGCTTGTCTCTCATTGATCGAGGATGACAGATAGACACACTCGACACTAACGAACCTAGCGGATTCTGAGTAGGTAACCAAACTTAATTCTATGCGGGAAAATTTCGGTTCTACTTTTCAGTAAAATTTTGTTTAAGTAAGTAGTAAACGAATAAACGAAATTTTTTAATGCAATTTCGCACACGAATTCCGAAAAACTGTGAGCTGGGGTTCGAACCCACGACCTTCTGCTTGAGAGGCCACAGGTCAAACCACTAGGCTATTTTTTGACAGGTTTTTGTAGGTTTGTTTGACGGTTTTCTGTCAACCATCATAATAAGCATCTGGCCTAACCGACCAAGCAAGCTTCATAGTCATATTTACCATTTTAGGCTATCGAATTATTAAGTCTATCTAAATACCGCCTGACCACCATCTTTACAATTGACGGTTTTATATGACAATTCGAACTGTATTTCTTTGACAATATGAAGCGCGCTAAAACAAAAGCTCTTCAAGTCAGCAGTTGACACCGAATTGTCATTGAAAACTGACAACTGTAAAGTTGGTTAAATATGGGCCTGACTAAAACCTTGACGAATTGTACGTCAGCTTTTTTTAGTCATCTGATGGTAAATGATCACCACTGCTGATAGACACCAGACGCTTTGCAGATAGACACCCATAGATCCATAGACTAGACACCCGCAAAACCGGGGGGTTTGCAGTTGCGTTGTCAACCTAGAGGGCTGAGGTGAAATGCCTCTTGTGCCCAAAATTTCCTCGTATGACTTATTACTCTCCTTATCGGAACACAACAGTGCAAGCACTGCAGTTCAGCGGCAGGACTATTAAGGAAAATATTGGCAGGACAGGTGTTTTCGCAAAGTAGCCAAAATGCATTTGATCTCTTGGCTGTCAGGCTACCCAGATTACTCCACACGCCGTCATAAAGTTTGACGAAATCTCGGACTAATACAATTAGTTCGTAAATTCTGGTCTTGGCAACACTGACTGCGGTTCGAGCCAAGCGTGTTTCTAGTTTCTTCACTCCAGCGACAACGTGTCAAATTATGATTAATCGTCCTCGTCTGTAGTAGGGATGTCACAGAAAATACGAAATACAAAAAAATATTAAATGAAAAGAGAAACCAGACTGCAAAAACAATTAACAGAAAAGAGGGTGTTTTGTTTTTAAATAATTTTGTTTTATTTAAAGCTTTTTAGTCATATAAATTGAGAATGTTTGCGAACCAGCTTTAAATCGCTCCTATCCTCAAGATCCTAAATGGTCACTCAAAACAAAAAACGCTACCAGAAACCTAAATTTGATTTATAAATACCTATTTAATGATACCCCACTTGATATAGTTTGTAGATTTTTGTCTTTCACAGTATGGCGTCTGGTGGTCGCCATATTAGATCCAAATTATTGTCATGTCTTTAGCGACACCCGCAAAATTAAAACGAATCGATTGACGTCATAATTATTAGAATCGGCCCACGCGTTCGGTCTCTAGAGTACCACAAAGGAACAAACATACGTACACTGGCTGATAAACACATTATCCTCCATGGCGTTTCGCAGTCGGGTAATAATATAGGAGGTAGTAACACATCTTTTCGCCCCAAATACCGCAGTGTCTAAACACGAAAGTCTTTAACCAGTGTGTGTTGACAGTGATGACGTATGGAACTGGAACGTGGTTCCTTACATTGAGCCTCATGAGAAGACTCAAGGTCACTCAAAGGGCAATGGAAAGAGCTCTGCTATGCTTGGGGTATTGGCTTGAACACGTAGAGAGGCTGGGAGAGGATCGAGCCGTGAAGAGGGCGTACTTGGGACGACCGAGCGGTCGTAGGCCGGTTGGGCGGCTTAGGTACCGCTGGAGGGACGAAATCCAGAAGGATCTTTCGGACCTCAGGGTCGACGGCTGGCAAGAGCTGGCCCAGGACCGCAAGGCATGGCGCAGTCTGGTGTCGGAGGACAAGACCCACTTCGGGTCACTGCACCTAGCTAGTAAGTAAGTAATTGAGACGTTTTTTGGGTCAACGATTACACTAGAGGCGCTGCACAAATTCGCAGATGGGAACGATGTGAATCATTCGCACATGGAAGTGAGAATGCGATTGTTCGTAACATCTCTAGTATGTAGTTAGTTTGCCAAGCTGTCTGGTAATTTGGAAGTTTTTAGCTGGCGAGAGTGTACCGGTTGATGAGAAGTCGTAAATAAGGAATGATGAGGTCAGAGGCCATTTTGTTTAACGAAACCGTCTGGAGACTTTTTTTTGTTAAGTTTTTGTGCAACATCCAAATTATAATATACTAGCTATTGCCCGCGACTTCGCCCGCGTAGATTTCGGTTATCGCTATCCCGCGGGAACTATATAATTTTTCCGAATAAAAAGTATTTTTATTCGGGGAAAAATTAAGGGAACAAAATTTGGAAAAAAAATCATCTAGATTAGTGCAGCGGTTTTCCCCGTGAAGAAGTAACAAAAAGACAGAGAGACAAAGTTACTTTCGCATTTACAATATTAGTTTTTTTTTATACAACGAGGAAGGCAAGCGAGCAAGTGGGTCACCTGATGGTAAGTGATCACCACTGCCCATAGACATAGTTAGGATTGAATTTTCGTGTGAACTATTTGTAACCTTCACAAATACAATTAATTGACATAACATTTATTTCATTCTTTTTTCAATGATAAAAATATTAATACAATTTAATGACTCTCACTCTCTCTTCATAAATCTGATTGAAGTAGTGTAGGAGAAAAAACGATTAAAAAAAAAACATAAATACTTAACTACTTTTTAAACGCGCGTTTTCCAGTTAGCAATGATCTGTGGCTTATCAAATATTTAAAATGAGCAAACAACATTACGTACTCGTAAATCTCAATATCTTAAACGTAATCAAAATCAACAAACTTCGAAAATGTTTCACCAGAATCAGCGCGAAATGTCCTCTAAATTCTCAGTGTGAAAATTTAAATTTCCTCTAAACTTCTTCAGTGTGAAAACTTAGAGGAAGACACATTTTCCTATTTAATATTTCGGCAGCATTTATAATCTCACATTCCGTTTTAAAACGACGCCGAACAATTTCGCAATGTCGTCGTATCTTAGCGTGTGTGTGTGAATAAAATAAATATGTCGGTGCACTGATCACACGCTGACGCCTTTTACACACAACACATAGCTATAGGTACATAATCCTGAACATTAAACAGCCATATAGTTATTAATAACCATAAATCACTCTCCGTGCTCCGAGGTGCATCACTGAACTACAAGCAAAGTGCACTACTCTTGGTATAATCCTTTACATGCAACTCTCAACTTTACCTGCACCATTTTAGAACTCCCAGTCGCAACTACAAAAGAGCGTCACATACGACGTTCTGGTCTTCAAGAGGCTTAACACGCTTCAACGCAACTTCGACTTTGGCACGCTTGTAATAAAACCGAGTATCGGGTATTTGGGATTTGAATTCAATGGCCTGCTGTGTTAGCCGGTGCATCCATTTTGGATTTTGCTCGCTGGGACTATAGTTGTCTTTGGTTGGTTGTGTAGGTGGGTTGTTAGGTTGTTTTAAGGTTGTTAAAGGGTAAATTGACCTCAGCTGGTTCGTTGGTGTAAATATTTGCGTGGCGGACGCGGATCTGCGAACTAGCGAGATTAAGGATGAATTTAAGGACGGACCGACAAGGTTTTAATTCCCTGTTGGAAGTCGTATGTTACAGTTAAGCTTATTTTATCACAGTATGACTGTCCTGTAAACAGTTTCCACTACCGTAATAATGTACCTATTTGACCGAACTTTACACGCTATATTACAGCGAATAATATCCTTAATTATGACATAAAATATGACGTTATATCTTCTGGCTTTGCTTCCGCCAAATTCCTGTTCCTTTTAAGATTGACTAAAAATATTTTCTTAGTAATCTCTATGATACTCAAGGTACCTATATAATGTCTGCTGCTGAAATTGATCCTTTTTTTATTTTTTTTATACGACGAGGAAGGCAAACGAGCAAGTGGGTCACCAGATGGTAAGTGATCACCACTGCCCATAGACACCCACAACCCCGAAGGGCTCGCAGATGCGTTGCCAACCTACAGAGCTAAGATGAAATGTCTCTTGTGCCCGTAATTACACCAGATGTCTTACTCTCCACACCGGAATCCAACAGTGCAAGCACTGCTGCTTAGCGGCAGGATTAGCGAGTAAGATGGTGGTAGCGATCCGGACGGACCTTGCACAAGGTCCTACCACCCGCAACATAAAATAGGTTAGGTTAAGTTTATTTTATAACCCTCTGAAAATTATTTCAATTATGACCAACAAACATTCGACCAGACACACTAGGGTATTGAATATGTATGCGAGACAATATAAACCTTGCCAAATTTCAAGTCTTTAATTCCAATAGATCAGACTGCGCGTCGTCTGTCAGTATATCAGTCAGTCGGTAATTTTACTGTTAAACAAGTACATGTGTAAGACTTATATAAAATACGTATTCTATCTACTCGTAAGCTTTGAAAACAACCAATAACATAGTATTAGATTAACAGGCCCTTATTTCAACAATTTTACAATTGTCAGTTTTCAACGACTATTCGGTGTCAATTGCTGACTTGAACAGCTTTTGTTTTAGCGCGCTTCATATTGCCAAAGAAATGTAGTTCGAATTGTCATATCACGTTGTGTCATATTGTGGTATCACGTTACTGTATAGTGTAGTAGTGGTGGTAATAATTGGATCTGTGTGACACGCGTTGATTCGTGTGCCAGCGAAGCGCATACGTATTGCTAGCAAATGTAAACAGTTCATAAGCACGTTTTCAGCATGCTATTGCAGCGCATGTGTAACTGTACCGTCAAGTTATATGTACAAAGCCAGACTCCCTGAATTCCCATAGGTGTATTCCAGAGCTGCGTTCTCGTACATGCGATCAGTGAGCGTTAGCAAACCGACTGACGTACGTAAAGCGTGTTTATTTTGTTAACCATCGGTTTACATTACGCTGCATGTGTGATTTCGACACCGTTGCATCGAGGGCAGATGTTGGCTGCATATACTTTTATCTACACACATCATAAGTCCTCTGTCATGCGTTCAGAAACCGTAGAAAATGAACCAGCATTTCAGCATGTCGTCGACTGCTCGCCGACAGCAGTAACGAAAAGTCGTTACGACATCGAATTCGATGCCGAGAGTTTCAAATTTGAAACATTTTCAAAAACCAACATAATTTATAATAAAAAAAAAACAGTCTATGAAACGTGAGCTCGGTACGTTTGTCTATGATTTAAAAAAACAGTAGAATTTGTGACAGGTATGGGTATGATATGCCTTCGGCTTCTGAAGCCATCTTAGAGTAATAATAGTATGGGTGTAGATAAAGTAATGTATGCAACTCCACATAATTAGGCCTTAAAACACTCGTGTGATCCTATTATGAAACTCAACTTCGCAGGCTAATAATAATAATTGTAATGGATGAAATACGGTTATCGCTACGAACAACCCGCGGGAATTGTGCCATTTGCCGAGACAAAAAGCATCGTATACATTATTCTGAAGAAGGTACTGTAAGCGAAAAAATTAAAATTGTTTATTGCTAGATTCAGTAGCTGGAAAAAAAGGCGCCTTGTTTCATTAACGCATACCTTTCTCCAATAACTTAACTAACTTAGAAAAGTCGAAAAACCCCCGACGTTGTCATTTCCAGGTCCAATATTTCAACAACGGGTGAACCGAATTTAATGAAACTTAGCTAAGAACTGATGTGGGAGCCATGATGCCACAGACAGACACACAGATACACAGGTCAAACTTATAACACCCCTCTTTTTCGTCGGGGGTTAAAAACCGGAAACGTGCGAATCGGACTCGCGCACGAGGGTTCCGTACAAACATTTCCCTGCTTTCCCCCCTTTAAATTGTCCAGTGTTAGCAGAGTCCTGCTCCTAAGCAAAATGTATGCAGTGCGGGGTCACTTTATATTGGTCAGTGACACAGACAGACATAAAAATTTTAGATTTTGATAATTTTCTTTGTGGTTGTGCTATAAGAGCTACCTTCATCCCAAATTTTAAGTTTCTATGACAACTGGAAGTACCGTTTGGGTTTTCAAAGTATGCCAATTTGTATGGAAACGACCTTTTTTAATGACTGTATTTTTTGATTGCGTTAACTTATAAGCTTGATTTTTTCACAGCTTTAAGGGACTGCAGGTTTAGGTATTTGATATTAATTTCAACTTGCTAGCTCTACACGTTCCAGAGAAAAAGGGTCTTGACAGACTGACAGACAGACACACAGACAGATGGACAACAAAGTGATCCTATAAGGGTTCCGTTTTTTCCTTTTGAGGTACGGAACCCTAAAAACCGCATCGAAATCGGTCCATCCTTGTGGGAGCTATGATGCAACAGACATATACACAGATACATACGTCAAACTTATAACACCTCTCTTTTTCGTCGGGGGTTAAAACGTCAGATCATCACTGGTTCCTTGGCCAGTATCTTGGCAATGTCTCGTCCAGCAGTGGGCTCTCCGCTCAGCCAGGTCATTGACCGCTAACCTTCAGTGCACCGGGCAGGCGGGTCGATTCGCTAATGCAAATAAACTATAATGTCGGCTCGATTATCGTTAGAACGTTTCGAGGTGAAAAATAATGGTCTAACTATGTTTGATTCGATTATTTGTTTTTATGTATTTTTATACATCAAGGAAGGCAAACGAGCAAGTGGGTTACCTGATGGTAAACGATCACCACTGCCCATAGAAACCCGCAACCCCGGGGGGCTTGCAGATGTGTTAGCAACATTAGAGGGCTAAGATGAAATGCCTCTTGTGCCCGTAATTACACCGGCTGTCTTTCTCTCCAAACACAACAGTGCAGGCACTGGAATAAAGGTAATAGGTACACCAACTAAACCACTTCAACAACAAAAAAAAATTGAGAAACAAAATAAGGAATCGTCAAAATCAACTCATAAATGGCGAAGTAATCGCCTAACAAATGTACAGACAACCTAAACCAACATAGAAAAGCTGAAAAACCCTCTATGTTTTCAATTCACATCTCAAAAACGGCTTATCTGATTTTTATGAAACATAGCAAACAACCATCTCGATTAAACTAGCTACCAATAAAAAAACCGCTTACAAATCGGTTCACCTGTTTAATAGCTACGATGCCACAGATCGAAACACACACGTAGGTACATAACAGTCAAACTTAACCCCTCTTTTTGCGTCAGGGGTTCAAAAAACAGAAAAATGTACATCCGAATTCATAACCTCCTTTTTTTGTCGGTGAATAAGCCGGTTAAAAAGCCAGTAAATAATTATATCTGTACTTTAAGTCCGCAGCGAGGAACCATGACGTCAGCAACTAGTAGAAGATCTCGTTTTAAATGTGCAAGGTCAGGATTTATAGTCTGAACTTCAAATGTCAACGTACCGCGCTAAGGTGACTCGCTGGGAGCGGGACGAATTGAGAACCGGCATGACTATAGATAGAGTCGGGTAATGAGGGCATCATCATCATCATCATGTCAGCCGAAAGACGTCCACTGCTGGACATGGGCCTTCCCCAAGGCTCTCCACTCTGACCGGTCTTGTGCTTTCCCCATCCACCGCGGTCCTGCGATCTTTACCAGGTCGTCGCTTCATCTTGTTGAAGGCCTACCGACAGCTCGTCTCGAGAACCTTGTGACCCCATTGGCCATCAGTTCTGCGAGAGGGACCTCTTACGTAGAGATGTTTACCTTATCTCGATTACCTTATTTCGATTCTATGCTACTGAAATTAATGTCGCCGAAAATAAGAATTATTAGATCATTTCTTTAATTAAATCCTAGCAGTGATTAGGCCCCCCTCTGGTCCCCGTCGACAAATTGCAACTTTTCCAATCACCAATGACTTTTCTCTGACCTCTTAAAACGTATGCTCGTAATCACATCACTTATTAAAAAAAAGCTTTGAAGTCCCCTCCAATTTAATTTCGGTGCATTTTCTTTAGTTCATTGCCATCTCCACAAGTCGTTGACGCCAAAAACATCGTTGAAAAGACGCACAGGTAGTTGATTGATTAAAATTTCAAGAATTACATCAAAGAATACGTATTTCAAAGAAAGTCGTCAAACACAATTTGTCAGCACCCGGAGCTTCACGCAAACGTCTTAGAATAGGTGGAGCCACACCAAGAGAGGGAGCGGAAAGCGGAAATCATCACTGGCCTATTTTACCTCCCACTGCTGGGCCACTTCCCAGTTTGAGAATGCCTGAACCTCAGAATACAGAACAAACTAGAAGCTGCTTCAGTCATAACCGCACGCCGTGCACTGTGTCCATTTTTTATTGTTTTCACTACTTGTTTACACTTAAAATATAATCTTATTCTGTTTTTATAAACTTAATGGCATTACTGCATTTAAGAACGACACGAGAAGGGGTTAATTAATATTGTTATTCGGACAACACGTCGCGATACGCTGCGTGCACGGAGATGACTACGCGAAACTACGCTATTTTAGTATAATTAATTGTTTTAGTGTATTTAAGTGTAAAGCAATTAAAACTAAGGTACGGGCGACTTCACACACACCATTGCATTGCTTCGCAGAAGTGTGCATCGGGAATTATTTTAACTCAATTTTTTACGACTGATGGAAAAACTACCGCTTTGTTAGGTTAGAATCAGAATCAGGATATTATTTATTTGTCAAAACGTAATTCTATCATGTTTTTTTATTTATTTTGGGCTTAATTTCAACATGTTCAAGGTAATTTTTTCACTAAACAATTTGTTCTTAACATACTACCTTCCTTGTATTTCGGTTGGGTTAGGTTTAATCTTCATCTATTCGTGTTTCTCTGTGTCATGTGTGTTGTGTGTTCTGTGTGTGTTGTGTATTTTATTGAAACCCGCTCGTTTAATGGCCTATCGCGACGCTCGCGGCTGACCTTGAACTGATCTCTAAGGTGAAGGTCATGTCTATTAGAAACAATTACAGCACCCAAGGTCGCGGGATGCCTTGCCAACCAACTAGAGCGTGTGTAAAATTCTAAGAAGAAAAAAGTTACTTTTAACCAGTGTGGCAAGACGAGTAGACTTACGGCGAGCCCTTGACAAATTTATTTAAAAATAAAATCCTTGCCAAATTGCTAGTCTTCTCAATTTTTTGACAATTATTTTCCAATGAGGTGCAATGTCTCTGCCAAGGTGCTGTGCCGTGCTTCTACCAATCTAAATCAAGTGCCCAGGTATATCTCATTTTGGGTCTGCCTCTACTGCGTTCGCAAAAAAAATTAGGTTTCTACTTAAATTAACAATATTTTGCTATCTTTTTACGCATCTTAGCAAAGCCTTGTGCAAGGTTCATTGGGATTTCCAGTTCCATCAGTGATAATTTAACGTTATTTTAATTGGAGATGCTACGTGACTTTGATCATGTATTGTGTTTTTTTCTCTCTACCTATTCGCGGAATTTAGTGGGGAACAGGCAAATGTCTTGATTTTAATTCCATTTGGTCCTCTTGCACAATATAAATTTGAGAAACTCTGAAACTGTTTTTATAAAAATTCCATGTACCTTTTTTGAACACCTAAAAATATTCTTCATACGCTTTCGTTTAAGACCTTTGGAGAATCTTTCTATATCTATTCGAGGACCATTTTATAATTAACGTGTTAACATTTTAAATTTAACACGATTTCCACTTATTATTTTCTGCTAGAACCGTGCCCTTTTTGAAGTTCCACAAGATATGCGCCAGTCAATTGAGACCCTGCGTGACCCCGGCTCGGTTTCGACCCCCAGTCGGTCACAACCCCGTTAAGTCACGACCCCGGTTGAGTAATGCACTAGACCCAGCTGTCATATCGTCAATCAGTCTACTGACCGTCTCGTCAGCTCGTCACGAGAATCATCCGACTAATTATTTCACAGAATAGCGCAAACACTTTTCCTGTTGAGCGTTGAGGAAAATTTATTGCTTAGGAAACTTTCGACGGTGTGATTATTATAATAATATGCTTCAGATTGTCGGGTAATGATAATAAAATGATGACAGTCATTTGTTAAACGAAGCAAAAAGAGGTGCCTCATAAATTAATGAAGAACAAGTCGGAGTTTTGATGTGTAGTTGATTATAGTTTTAGGGGCGAATATCTAAGGAGACATAATGATTATGTTCTTAACTCAGTTTTTTGTTACAAGCTTAACTTGTCATGTATGTTTGTTCGGGTGGCATCTTGCAACTCAATTTTGAAGCAAATATCCTCAATAGATTGAGATGAAATTTGGCAAACTTATGTAAATCCGGTGACAATACAATAATCTGGTAGTGAAATCCTGGTGGTACGGCCAGGGTCGTCTCCACAGGAGGGAACTCTTCAACGGTTAATGGCATCGACTTGAAATCATCACATTTTCATTTAATCGAAAGCTATTTTCTGACTTATTTTCTTAACATTTTGATTTCAACCTCACCTAGCCTACACAACAAACAATAAAATTATCCTGAAATTATCCTGATTTTAGCAGAAAATAGCTTTCGATGAAATTGAATGCGATGAAATGGTTCAGCGATTTGTATGAGAAGCATGTAAGTGACATTTTGCATAGGTATTTTAGTGAGTGTAATTTAGTGAGGAAATAGCTCGATTAACGGCTCCAACTTTTGTGGTGATATTTGGACAGTTAACTGTTGAATAACGAGGTATTTTGCTTTTTAAACCTGACGTTGGAACGCGTAATTAGTATAGGTTCACAGCACATGTTTTCGGCACGTGAGGTACATACCCTCTTTCCTTCAACCCAGATATAGTTCATTTTTAAACTGTATAATACATAATATAAATGTGTAAATGTCAATCAATTAATTTTATGTTTAAGATATTATTGACTATTCATACTCCGTATTACATTTTTAGCTTTTTACTATCTTGAAATTTACGAGTACGTGTATACGCGTATGTAATTATGTAATAAATCTTGGTTCTGTGATTCTTAAGTAAGTTGGCTCGCTGAAATCAATTGAAGGTTTTTAAATAGAGCCACTATTTTTTCTCAGTCCGCGCGTCACGTACAATTAAAATTAATGCGAAAATCCCTTTCTGTTAAATTTTCCTCTTTGCGTTGCCAAGTTGTCGTGTCAGAGTACGACCTTGTGGTATTATGGGTATTTCTAATCGACCACCGTGAAGGAAGCGGATAAAAAAAAATCTGTCAAAATGTCATGTTTTACGTTTGCCAGAATATCAGTGCGTACTTTTACCATGAAACTACCGTGAGACTCTGTCATAGTGAAATAAAACGGATCGCTCACGTAGGTACATAAATAGAGTTTAGCCCAAGGACCATACAACCAAGAGGACTGTCAGTGTCTATACGATGTCGCGTTCCTTTGAAATAATAAGCCTGCTGTAGCTAGTTTTACTACGGAGGGGTCTCTGTACCATTCATTTGGCATGACATTTAGACCTCTGGCTAACACAATAGCGCCATCAAAAATAGTTTTTTCTTTCAGTTCGTAGATGGCGCTATTGTTTTAGCCAGAGGTCTAAGTGTCATACAAAATTAATGGTCCAGAGACCTCTCTATAGTGAAACTAGCTACAGCAGGCTCATTATTTTACAGGAACGTGACATTGTATAGCCATTGGCAGTCCTCTTGGTTTTATCGTCCTTGGTTTAGCCCGAGAAGGTTCGGACTAGAGAGAGAGAGAGAGAGAGAGAGAGCAGAAACTTAATAACCATTTAAAATTTATATAAATGCCGAATAGTGTGAAATGGCCCCACTCGGTGTTTTTCAGTTTTTCACACTAATTCGTAGTGCTTCCTCTGGGAGCGCCCTGTGCTGTGCTAGCGCAGTGTAGTCACGCGGGCAGTGCTGTAGGCCGAGCACACCGAACCCTGCATAACGTTACGTTATCGTATCGAAAACGAGAAACCATATACCAAATTTTAGTTCCAAATACGCGTCCGGGCGGGCGCCGAGGCCCGAGTACGAATGTACTTCTTTGCAACGTCCTAAATGCTTTCTCTACGGTTAATATTTTATTACGACAAAAACCAGAATTCTTAGTGTGACTTCCAATGACTTGAACTCAATTTCTTAGAAGATAATAATTTACCTTGTTGACATATACAAACATTAAATAAATAAATAATTTACTGAATCAGGCGTTACTTTGCGGAGGTCCATATTTATGAACTAAAAACAATTACTTTGCTCACCCGCGACCACCAATGGCAAATAGTTATATCTGTGCGGTAAATGTATGTTTCCATGCAACACCTCCGCCTCCACTGCTACACGAATCAACACAAATAAATAAGACCAGTCCCAAACTAGGCAAAGCCTCTGACATAATGAAGACGGAATATTGACCGCGATTACCTTATAAGTTTTATGAGCTCCCAATATTTCGATGCAGTTACATGCATCATGATCACGGGCGGACTGACAAAGCCTGCTATGGGTACTAGACAACGGATAAACATACTTACTTATATACAAACATTTGTATTCACCATACAATCATCCTGTCCCAATCTGAATTGAACCCAGGACCTGCAAGCTTCATAGCCAGGGTCTCTAACAAGCAGGCTATTCTGTCGTCAGACAACATTGGAACATTGTTAGTAACTTAGTCCTCTAGTATACATTACAACCAATTGTCATCATTACAATTGTCAGTTTTATATGACAATTCGAACTACATTTCTTTGGCAATAAGAAGCGCGCTAAAATAAAAGCTCTTCAAGTCAGCAGTTGACACCGAATTGTCATTGAAAACTGACAATTGTAAAGTTGGTGAAACAGGGGCTTGCGCGCTGCTCTCCCTCCTTGTCGCCAGGCACGACTGGACTTATTATAGCCAACCATGCGGCCGTAGCTGTCGCTCCGTTATCGGCCTTACAAGCCATGTGCGTAAGTGTCGCGGCTGTTATGGACGCTGCTTAATCCATCTTCCATAGATGAAACAGGCCAATGATGATGATACATTACCAGTGATCGGATATTTCAATGCCACTCATAGTCAAAAACCTCAATCATTATGTAATATATAAAGGCCAGTTTTTTTGACATATCATTTTATTAGATATATCAATGTGAAACGTTTGAAAATAAATGAACAATAATACCAAAACGATCAATTCATTGATAATTTACATAGTTCAGAATGGTGAAAAAACCATTTGCAACCGGACATCTACCAACACTGCTTATTTAATGACGTTTATTTTATACACATGATAGCGTTTATTTTTCAAACAGTTTAATTGGTATCGCGGGCCGAACGGCGTATCCATAGCAATACATACCACCATTTCTACTTGACATCTCGCGGTGTGGCATAGAAATATCCGATCACTGTACATTACAGATAGTTTTTGGACTCCACTTTATTTATGAACGACGCGTCCCTATCCTCGACACTCCTGACATGTCAACATTGCCTAATTAATCCTTTACCAGGAAGACAGTCGCCAGCCCGAGTCGCGGGACCTTGCGGCCGAACGCTGAAGGTTACGCCCGGCCGACGCCCGGCCGACGACCGCAGAATTATCACGAGGCTGAAAACGACGACGCTGGATCCGGCTACTTGGGCGAGCTAGCTTTTCAGGGTTCCGCACCTCGAAAGGAAAAACGGAACCCTTATAGGATCACTTTGTTGTCCGTCTATCTGTCTAAAATTCAAAATTCAAAAAATTCCAAATTTTATTCAGCAAATAGGCAGTTGAATGCTCTTTTACACGTAATTTTTTCATCTGTCTGTTAGAATTATGCGATCGATTACACAAATGCGATTCTTCCTATTCGTGATTCTACACAAAATGGATTCAACACAACTGCAATTTGCTACATTCGTAATTCCACACAGCCGTGATTTTAACGCAGTCGGGATTCTTCCTATTCGTGATTCTACACAATGTTGATTCAACGCAACTGCAGTTTACTACATTCGTAATTCCACACAGCCGTTATTTTAACGCAATCGAGATTCTTCCTATTCGTGATTCTACACAATATGGGTTCAATACAACTGCAGTTTACTTCATTCGTAATTCCACTCAGTTGTTATATTTATACAGTCTGGATTCTTCTCATAAGTAGTTCTACACAATACGGGTTCAAAGCAACTGCAGTTTACTACATTGGTAATTACACTCAGCCGTTATTTTAACGCAATCGGGATTCTTCCTATTCGTAATTCCACACAATATTGGTTTAACGCAATTCCAGTTAACTTCATTCGTGTTTCCGTCAACGCAATCAAAAGATACAATCATTAAAATTGCCATACTGTGAAAACTTAAAGGGTACTTCCAGTTGTCCTAGATACTTGAAATTTGGTATGAAGGTAGCTCTTAAAGCACAACCACTCAGAAAATTCTCAAAATCTATTTTTTTATGACTGTCTGTACATTTCACATACCAATATTATGATGACTCCACACCGCGTACATCTTACTGCATCTTGGAGCAGGGCTGTGCAAATTTTCTCGGTAACATTATTACTTTTTCTGTAGCAGGAGAGCTATACTGTAGCTATTTGCTGCCGTGCTAATGTGCCGGCTCGTCCGGGGAAGTACCACCCTCTCGCAGAAAATCGGCGTGAAGCAACATCACCCCTATTGCGTTTCGTTTAGTCAGTGAGAGTGCCGGAGACCCGATCCCCCCCCCCTTCCCTTTATCCATTTTCCTCCATAAAGGCCGGCAACGGACTAGTGACTCTCTTGGGGTTGCTGGTTCTCAGTAACGGTGATCGCTTACCATCAGGTGATCCGCTTGCTCGTTTTCCTCGCTGTTTCAATAAAAAAGAAGCGTGTGGAAAGTAAAACAAAAATATCGTTAATAGATGACGATTTTCTATGGAACCTGTACCTACCCTAATTTAGGTTAACTATCGTATCGGAGTGCGACAGTTAAGTCTGCACAACTTATTTATGCATTAAAGTGAGATCGTCATAAGAAACTGATGGGGGATAGTTCGCCGCACGAGAAAATGAGAAATAGAATTCTTAAGTTACTGGAAGAGACGTGAAATAGCAATAAAGCTTAAAAAACCTAAAGAGGTAAAGGTTTCGATGATGCACAAAAATTTTACTGGTTCTTGAAGATTCTCTAAATGATTAAAAGAGTAAAAAAATAACAGGAAATCGAGCACATAGGTAAGTACTTAGTTAATAAACAGTAGCATGATGTTTTTGTAAGCGGAAATAAATGGAACAATTAATTTTTTTGCTTTCATTCCTTAAACTTTGCCAACACATTTGGTTTAACTGTAGCTTCAATATAATAAACAAATTCACCAACGAATATTCAAACACGAAATAACAAAAACACGATGTGAATGACGTTTCCCATAATCTCGTTATATACAGGTCTTTTTATAATATCAGAACAAAACACTTAAATATCTATAACAACTGCTTCTAGCAATTTATAGCCTTGAGCAACAAAATGCCAACTCTTGCGCATTTGCGATCTAATTATGACGATGCACCAACGTGACGAATGTTTACAACCGTTTTACAGAACCGCTTTGGGAGTGTAAAATTAAAAAGTGGAGAGCTTGAATTGTAATTTCTAAGAGGGTTCTGTTCAGCTATTTCTATTAGACATATAGATACGACTTTTTCCTAAAGCTGAAACATTTAAACGGCTTCAAAATTATGAACTTAAGAAAATTGCGTGGTGTGGTGTCGCCATTAACGCTAAAAAAATTTTTTATCGACTTCAAAAATTATAAGTACTTACCTAAAACTCAAAATTACGAAATACTATTTTTATGTACTTATACACTGGGCCCGCTTAAGAACTATTATCCAAGCCCTCTCACTCTGAGAGGAGGCCTGTGCCCAGCAGTGGGACGTAAATAGGCTTAAAATTGGATGAGATACACAAGTTTAATTAACAAAAAAACTAAATCAAAAATGGGTACAAAACAATTAGAGGCCTAAAATTTTTTTGGGGTCTTCCGGCTGATATGATGATGATGATGATGATGATGAAAATAATGAAGTACCTACCTTTAAAACAAACAATGAAAATGTTAACCTTCTATTATTTAGAAGCTATTAGGAAGAAGAACTCGAGGATAAAGCATTTCCGAATTAAATAAATGAATCAGTAGGTATATACTCGTAGTATAAGTACAGATGATTTTTAATGAATGTCGACTTCACTGCTTTTGTCTTGTCGTGCTCATTATTATGACTATTATGAATTTTCTAGACTTACTTGATTTCCTTTGCTGACAGTACAAAGTGTAGTTGGAATTATGTCAGTGGTACAAAATTAAAAGTCAGTTTTGTCCCTTAATAATGATAATGCTTCACAGTTTTCTTTTTAATCAAACGAAACCCTAATTTCATGGCGTTCGTTATTCAGATTTATCGTCGGGTGCGCACGAGTTGCTCTCGGTCTCGTTTCGTGGTGGGTGACAGTGAGTCTTAGTTTTGAAGTTTTTGTTGAGCCATTGTACAGTCAACGACGTAGATTATCTGTACCTTGTTGCATTAATTATTTAGGAAATTTCTTGAAGTGACTTATAACGTCACCTGTTGTATTAATCGAATTCCTTTCCTTTAGTTTCTAGTTTTTAAGATCAGTCAGATCTTTTGTTGATCCAGGGTCACCGACCTTGATAAAATTACGGGCTAAGCCGAGACCGTATTTTTTATTTAACTAGCAACTAGTTTGCTTGTTTGATTATTTTGTATTTTTGACGACCGGATGGCCTAGTGGTTAGAGACCCTGACTATGAAGCTTGAGGTCCCGGGTTCGATCCCCGGTCGGGGCAGATGTTTGTATGATGAATACGAATGTTTGTTTTCGGGTCTTGGATGTTTATTATGTATATAAGTATGTTTATCCGTTGTCTAGTACCCATAGTACAGGCTTTGCCTAGTTTGGGACTAGGTCAATTGGTGTCAATTGTCCCATGATATTTATTTATTTATTATTATTTATTAAATCTGCCAATGACTCAATTTGATTTGCATTCAAAATACTCACTATAAAACTATTCCAAAATCCACTTTATGTAAAAAAAACTGTTAGTTTGCGATGCGTAACGTTTAGGGAATTACCGTCAAATGATTCAGATTTAATTGTATTTTAATTCAATAGCTCTCGTTTTCCGCATTAATGTGTTCATTTTGCAGAATTTCCAGAATGGGCTGATGATGATGAAGATAACTACAGTTAGTCCCATCGAATTTCCATACATAGGTACACACAGATCGATATTGAACCCCAACATTCCCTCTGATTGTGGGACTGCAGTCTCACAGACAGAGCGCGGTCCCCTCGCTAACTCAATCACCGCTGGCGGCCGGGATCATCAAGGGTTCTTTTTTTACTGAACCCCAAAAAAACTACGGCTTTAGTGTGCGGTTCCACTGCCACAGAGCTGTGATTTGACTAATCAGAGCTCGAAATCTCCATTACCAGGGAAATAATTGCAACTTTTCATAACTCTCCTCTGGTATTAGAAGACTGTAGCACAACGGTGACCACTTACTATTCGGTGACTCGCTTGCTCCTTTGACAGCACAACAGTGATCACTTACTATTCAGTGACTCGCTTGCTCCTTTGGCAGCACAGCAGTGATCACTTTACTATTCAGTGACTCACTTGCTCCTTTGGCAGCACAGTAGTGATCACTTTATTCAGTGACTCGTTTGCTCCTTTGGCAGCACAGCAGTCACTTTACTATTCAGTGACTCACTTGCTCCTTTGGCAGTACAGTAGTGATCACTTTATTCAGTGACTCGTTTGCTCCTTTGGCAGCACAGCAGTCACTTTACTATTCAGTGACTCGCTTGCTCCTTTGGCAGCACAGCAGTGATCACTTTACTATTCAGTGACTCACTTGCTCCTTTGGCAGCACAGTAGTGATCACTTTATTCAGTGACTCGTTTGCTCCTTTGGCAGCACAGCAGTCACTTTACTATTCAGTGACTCACTTGCTTCTTTGGCAGCACAGTAGTGATCACTTTATTCAGTGACTCGTTTGCTCCTTTGGCAGCACAGCAGTCACTTTACTATTCAGTGACTCGCTTCCTCCTTTGCTTTCCTACTCTTATAAAAAAAAGTTCTCGTCACCCACTTTTATTTACCTAATAATATGCGCCTTCTGTATCCCACCCATATACATCATTATTCATCCACAAGCACACACCAAGTCTAAATTAACCAAAGCAATCACTTCATAAGCCATTCGGTTGTAAAATTAGGTAATAAAATCTAATGGTACTAATACACCATATTGTGTGTGCTCGGTCAATTATGACGGCCACTTACTGGCCATTGTATAATGTTCTGCAAGGTTATTCAACGCCACCCAAGTGATATACCCATCAAACATGGTCATTACGGGGGGGGGGGCGACAAGTGGGGATTAGCCAGAAGCCAAGGATCTCCATGACGAAAGGTTTTGTGCTGCCCGCAGCCAATGGCTTCCCTTGATCTTTACCAGAACGTCCTTCGGAATAGGCCTACCAAGTACCAGCACTTTGCCTTCTAGTAAGCGGTCGCCACTCTAGAACCTTAAGGCCCCAACGGCCATCAGTTATGCGAGCAATGTGCCCCGCCCACTGCCATTATTTAAGGTGCGCAATTTGCTGAGCTACTTATATCACTAACTTTAGTTGTTCTGCGGATCTCCTCATTCAGTACTCGCAAAATACTTAACTAGAACTGATGTGTGAACACATTGAAGTTTTTCGTGCTAACTACCAATTGCTCGAATAGCGTAATTGGATTAGCGCGTTACCGCGGTTTGGTAAAGGTTCGGGTTCGTACCCCAATTCGAGAATTCATTTTTCTTGTGTTTCTGTATATTTACGCATCAGTTTGAAATTAGTGAAAAACAATTTCGAACGGGATGAACTTAAAAATACAAAAAGCTAGTTTTTTTTTATCTCCTTATTCCTGATTCCATCTCGGATTCCATCATTCTCCGAGCATATAATATTATTATCTCTTTCCATTCACATTGAGAGCACATGCTTAGGCGGTAGAAAAAATAACACTTCTATCTTTGCATTATAAATTTGTGATCCCCCTTCACGTATCTGGTGCTCTAATTCGTATTTATGTGCGGAATTACATTTGTAATTGACCACATTTCTGCGAAGCAAATTACGCGGGTGGGTTCACACCCACGCGGGCCCAGTGCGGATTGGGAACTTCACAGTTCCCAATCCGCACTGGGCCCGCGTGGGAACTAAAGCCCAAGCCCTCTCATCATGAGAGGAGGCCTGTGCCCAGCAGTGGTACGTAAATAGGATCATGATGACAATGTGCTTTTTGCTTCTGTAAATAAATAAAAATAAAATAAATATCGTGGGACAGTTTGACACCAAGGGTCGTTAATGTCGTCTGAGGCTTATCTGTAAATTTCCACCAATCATAGGCCAGTAGTTTTCCTCTTATTGGTAGAGAATTACAGATAGACCTCGCCCGACCATCCTAGCAGAATTTTGACTTGCGATATCCCTCATTGATCTAGATCAACACAAGCTTTGCTTAATTTGGGACTAGTCCTAAACTAAGCAAAGCTTGTGTTATGGGATACTGGACAATGGATCGCTTCTGTATCACTTAGATATTACCGAATAGGTATTGATATTACTTCATATTGTTATAGATCATGTAAGTACCTGGTACTATTTGTTATTATGTTAGTGATCACTTTGACTCGAGTCTGTCTGTCTTAGTTACAATGATTTTAATCCGGATCACTTTGACTTTTTATTGCCGTAACGTAAAAACGTAACGTTGCTTTGTTGAAAGATTGTTATGACTTTTTTGCAACTGAAACTGAAAATTAAGTAAGGCTACGTAGATTAAGTTAAGGTTAGGTTTAAATTATAACTTTCCTGAAAAGTAGATATTTTCAGCATACTTTCAATTATATGATAAAATACTATTTTATCACAATCGATATTATGTATATTCAAAACAATATAGACCATCTTCAGCTTTTTCAAACTGTTATACATACTTCCGGTTCAATCGTGGTATTAACCAGAGGCCCGAGTACGAAGATTCGAATCCTGCGTAACGTAATCGAGTACTAACGTTAACGAGAAATTTGTATGACGTTTGGAACAGCGCTCGCCCGTGAGCGTATTTAGAACTAAAATTTAGTTATGAAGTTTCTCAATTTCGATATGATAACGTAACATTACGCAGGATTCGAATATTCGTACTCGGACCGCGGAGTGTAAGAGGTAGCACGTGATACAAAATGTCAAGGATCCAGGTTCAATTCCCGGGGTTAGTCATATTTTTCTGGATTTCTGTATATTCTCGTTGCAGTGACTATTTAAAGTGAGTAATCAGACGGCCTTAAAAAAGTTTTTTCGTAAACAATCTCCCCATTATAGTCATTACCTAGGGATTAATTATTTACGTCCGCTGATACACACCCGCAACGGCGGGAGATTGCAGACTTCTTGCAAACCAAGAGGGCTTCGTACAGTCAGCAGCAGAAGTAGGTAAGCAACCGAAGCGGTCACAATGATCTGCACAAGCTCTTATGTCTATAACAATAGAGCCGTGCTTAGATCATTGTGAACGCGTCGGTTGCTCAGCTACTTTTGTTGCTGATTGTACGTTATCTAAACTGAAATGTTTGATGTGTGCACAGGCACTGCTGCTTAGCAAGCGACAGAAAATTAGAGAGTAAAATGGCGGCTGCCATCCAGGCTCAATTATCAATAAACCGTCACAATAATCTTCATTATCGATAAAGCTACACCCATTCTGATGAAAGTTTGATGTCTGAACGCAACGATTTATTAAATGAGTCATGATTAGGCCCGGTGCTTAAAATTAATATTGATACCTAATGTGCTTTGGCATGTGAAGGCAATTTAGTTATTACTTATTCAACGTTTTGTCCAATATTTACCTGCCTTTTATCGTACTACTAGCTGTTACCCGGGACTTCGTCCGCGTACATTTCGGTTATCGCTATCCCGCGGCAACTATATAATTGTCCCGAATAAAAAGTAGCGTATGTTATTCCTCAATATTCAAACTATCTTCTTAATGAATTTCATCTAGATTGGTGCAGCGGTTTTCTCTTGAAGGGGTTACAAACAGACAGACAGAGAGACAGAGAGACGGAGAGACAGAAAGACAGAGAGACAGAGTTACTTTCGCATTTATAATATTAAGTTAGGAAGTTAGGATTAGGATTGGTTAGGATTAAGATACACAGATACAGTTGTTTCTAAAATACTGTATTTTTTCCATTCTTTATTTTCTAATGATACAGTGAGGTTTCTTTGTGTAATTCATCCGTGGTAGAGACGGAGTTACTTTCGCATTTATAATATTAGTTAGGATTAGGATAACCGTGTAATGTTTATTATGTAAAGCATAAAAATGTGGACTCAAAATTACCCTCTCCTCTCGCTCTTTATCCTGTTTTTGACAACGTTCAAGATGAAACCTTATTAAAGTACTTTTGTTAGGATAACTTAGGTTTAATTTTGTCGGGATGTTTTCATTTCAAAGTCCAATATCTCAAAAACGGCTGAACTGTTTTTTTATGAAACTTAGCTGACATTAAACTAGCTTTAGATTAAAAAGAGTCGCATCCAAATCAGTCAATCCGTTTAGGCGCTACGATGCAACAGGCAGATAGATGTAAACAGATACACCCATATACAGGTCAAACTTATGACACCCCTCTTTTTGCTTCGGGGGTTAAAAAAGGTAGCCAAACGAGCCAGTGGGTCTCCCGAATGGTAAGTTATCACCGCCGTCTATAGGCACCCGCAACACCAGAAGGATTGTAGATGCATTACCATCCTAGAGGGCTAAGATGAAATGCCTCTTGTGCCCGTATTTTCCTGGGCTGTCTTACTCTCCACTCCGGAACATACCAGTGAAAGCATTGCTGCTTAGCTGTAGGATTAGCAAGTAAGATGGTGGTAGCGATCCGGAAAGAACCCCAAGGCCCGACAACTCGTGTAACTACTGGGCATAAATTCATCGTCGTGTAATTTTACGTAAGATTTAGAATGTCTGTGAACTAGTCAATGTGAGCGTGTGTGTGTGGCAGTGTGAGCGCAACTAGCTTCCCCTAAAACACTCTCAGTTGTTGCGTGCGGCCGACGGGATCTGATACAGGTGAAATGTGAGGGTCACTATTGTGTACATTTCTAGGTACTTAGTATAATTAGATTGTGACGTATTCATGTAAGTTTTGGTCAACCCACAAGCTGGAGATAAATGTCTTTACTAGTATAATATACGAGTAGAAACATATATATATACATATATATATATATATATATATATAGGGCGGGGGTCAGGTTTTGTCCAGCGTTAGTTTGCGACCGGTCGCCAGCTAGATCGGGTCTGTCCCTATTTTAATTGCCTGGCCGGCAGTTAACTTGGCGAATGGTCTGGGATGGAGCTCACAGTTGCGATGATATCTCCGGCAAGACTGTTTAGACTCCTTCCCGTGGTTACCGCCCGTTAACTGCCTGGTTCCATCGGACGAAACAGGTAGAACAGAAACAAGCAGTCGTACCCCGAAATATCCGTCACCTTTCCCATCCCGCTAATCCTTCTCAATCAGCTGCAGGCGATGACGTGGCCTGTCGCCGCGGCCTTTGCATCCAAAATAACAGGATGCAAAGTGGTAGAATGCCACCTGCGTGTTTGTGCCGTGCGCGGGGACCCGTACGGAGGGAGAACCAGATCCTGGTAGGTTGAGCTTGAAGGGGGTCGGAGTCGTCACCCCCGATGGCAACACGCCACTTTGGCTCGGGATTCTTTTCACACGGGCGGTCGATACCTAGCCAGTCACGATTAATCGGCTGTCGTGCCCAGTAGGCTGGTCACGGGAGAGGGTCCTGGGGTGTAGAGGTCGGTAGTCGGCGGGGCACAAACCCAATGCCGCAAACCGGTTTACGCAGCAGCGGGGGAGGCAACGTGCGGACTCATCGACAGCTCACTCGGGGACCCTATATCCTGCTGGTAGCCCTGATGGGTCAAATCATCCCCAGTGTGAGGGCTCCGTGGAGGGTGGGGAGTCAGCAGGATGAAGATTTTTCTAAGAACCAATGGCTTCCGCGGTAAACCAAAGGACGACGTCAGGAGAGGCCGGATCCGTAGGGGATGAGGCAAAAATGAACTGTGGGAAGGTGCGACGCGACCCTGTCAATGACAGAGACGCGGGAGCCGGAACCAGTTTCACAAAAGGACCCGCAAGGGCCAACATGGCGCATAGCGCTTCGAATGGCGAAAAGCGCAGCGGAGCTGCTCACCCGAAAGGCACTGTCCGAACTCTCCCCGCTGGGTTGAAGAGAGGACGCACTACTCTCCCTGTCAAGGGATCGAGCGGTGTTGGTGCCCGTAAGGTGAAAAGCGGAGCAGCGCCTAGTAGCAAATAACAAAATATAATAGTAAAATACAGAGAATAGCTTGCATGGCCATCACAGGGGCGTTTAGAGCGACACCCACTGCAGCACTGGAAGTCCTAGTAGACCTACCACCACTGCATATTGCTATCCAATCCGAGGCCCGTAAATCATTACACAGAATGAGGACGAGTGGTCTGTGGGATGATTCGGCTCCGAGGACAAAGCACACTAAAATGGAACTAAAAGGGAACTCGAAATAATAACAACAATGAGTTGCGACAAAATGCAACCAAAGTACATATTTCGAAGGAACTTCAAAGTACATGTTCCCACAAGGGACGAATGGGCCAACGGACTAAAGCCACCCGATGGTAACGGTTCCTCATAGTACACGGATGGATCCAAAATGAAATCCGGTACGGGAGCAGGCATCCATGCCAAGGACTTTAACAGCAGTGTAAGTATGGGACATAATGCAACAGTCTTCCAAGCGGAGACATATGCAATAATAGCCTGTGCAAAGGAAAGTTCTGTGGAAAGCTCTGGCAGGAGTCAAACACTCGAAGCGTTTCATAAAAAACGTTAACCCAGGCTGGACCAAGAAATTTTGGAAACTCAGCAGAAGACAACTCCGATATGTAATTGGGGTGTTCACAGGTCACTTCGGGACCAAATACCAATTGGCGAAGATGGGACTCTATGACAATGAAGAATGTAGAATGTGTGGCGAAGAGGTCGAAACAATGGAACACGTGTTGTGTGAATGTGAGGCCCTCCCCAGATCAAGAATGAATCTCTCCGGCAACGGCTACCCCAAACCAGGAGACTTTAAGGCACTACCGCTGCGCCAAATCATCCACTACATGGAAGTAGTGGGTAAAGCGATAGAATAGTGCAAAGGAGGAGTAAATCCACAAAAGATCCCACTGGGTCGAAGTGTATCCGCAAGGACCCCTAGAATTAAGATAAGATAAGATATATATATATAAGTATTCATACGTCACATTAACATTTTTCCCTGACCTGTTGTTTTCTTTCAACCGTTAAAAAGTTTCCGTACCGTACCACGTACCGAGGGTTCCGTACAAACACGTAAATTATAATTTTACTGTCACTTTTTTAACATAAAACTACCGTGAGACTCGCTCGTGGGTCTCGCTGCCACTGGGTCGTGCGCTCCCAGAGGAAGGACTACGAATTAGTCCGAAACATGTCCGGCTAAACTCGACTTATATACGTGAGTGATAGATGCAAGTTCGCTCGCGCAGGAAAAAAATCATATTAAAGTTAGTAATGCCTTACTGCTATTATTAATATAGCAAAAGTATAGTCCAACTAGTTGCCTTCGATCACAAATCACTTGATGTTCGCTACCGCTAGTTTTCACAAAAGTACACATGGTTTTGTTCTTAATTTTGGAGTCCGCTCGCTAAATATAACAGTTATAACGAAATAAAAACGGTTCACTCACGTATATAAGTCGAGTTTAGCCCGACAAACACGACTTATATACGTGAGTGCTAAAAAAATTCCATGCACAAAAATTGTTTTGTTTTTCAAAGAAATGCCACAATGTTTATGGATAGTTTTGGAAATTTTTGAATTAAAATTTCATTTTATCCTTAATACAAATAGAAATTTGTAATTTTCGGTTCTTTTTCTTCACTTGTGTTAGTAATCGCGTTGACATAAAAACTTATTTTTTTTGTAGCTTATGAAGACCATCAGCCAATTTGACAATAATTTCAGCTCGCTACCTCCATGCGTTCTAGAGAAAAAGGGTCTCATTACAGACAGACAGACGGACAATGCAGTGGTCCTATAAGGGTTCATTTTCTGTTCGAGATACGGAACCCTAAAAAAGCATTGCAAAACAACTTTCCACTTGATATAATTTTCATAGTGACCCATAAAAATAACTGAAAGTTAATTCCTTATTTCGCGAACATTTAAAGCAACAGAGTCATCCAGATAGAAAAATATTAAAATGACATCTTTCATCAACAACCTTGTCGCACCAAACGGAATCTTACACTTTCACAACAAGGTTTAAATTTGTTTGTGGAAATTAAATGTCATATAGAGGTTGCTCACAATTTGGGAAAAACAATTTCACGATACGTTTGATCCGCGCTCGAGATGATGGTGGCAATATACAGCGTGTCCCGAGTTATTGTTACTGATATGTGTAATAATATTTTTAAATTGCTGCAGGGTTTTGTAGATTTGTTATAGTAACAGTATTTTTCTCGTGGTTTATAACGGTCATTCTCAGGAAACGGTGTTCTCAGCCTAAACTGCGTCTTGATTTTGGGTTTTATATTTATAGCTATAATTGAGGTAAAATGTGAAAATCTATGCTACAAGAAGCATTTCTGTGCTGTTGTCCTTGAAATAAGTCAATTAGTTTATGTTTTATAAGACACTGATTTTTTCATCAAGACGGAGCTTAGAAATATCGTAACGGAGTTGAGCAATCGCATACATTTTAATATGAGATCAAAAACAAAGAATGATAGGAAAATTAATAAAGCGTGCTAAGTAAATATACACACATAAATATACATACACTCAAAAAACGTAACCGTCCTACTGGGACAGTTGGGTTGTTAAAATTTATTGTAATGTAATACCAATCAGCATAAAATAATCGATGCTTACAGTGAGATTTTCGTTAAATTTTCTAAACTTCGATGGAGTTTAGTCAACGGAGCTTAGGGAGAAAGCCATTTTCGATTTTTTATTTAGTGATGCCCGCATCTCAGGGAATCGCAGCTAATACATTGTAAACATTGGATAACGAACTGTACAATAGCAAAACAAGGAGACCCAGAAGCACACCAGTAAAATATAAATCAACTAAACGGAGTTTAGCAGAGACGGGAAACACAAAATGGAGTTTAGATACTCATGTTCGTAATTTTGCCCAGCAACACCATGCAGGCATCCAACCTAGACGACGGCCGCGACAAGACCGAAAGTGAACGCGCAGCGCAATAGGGTGGCGCGCAAGCTTAGAAATAGTGATGTGATTTGTGATTTTATAACCGTTGATGGAATTTAGATGCAAGTTCGCTCGCGCAGGAAAAAAATCATATTAAAGTTAGTACTGCCTTACTGCTACTATTAATATAACAAAGGATAGTCCAACTAGTTGACTTGGATCACAAATCACTTGATGTTCGCTACCGCTAGTTTTCACAAAAGTACACATGGTTTTGTTCTTAATTTTGGAGTCCGCTCGCTAAACGGAGCTTAGGATAATGGGTTTTGGTATTTTTTTTTAATAGTTACAAGCATTGTATCGTGCAAAACTCTACTGTGCGAGGTAGAATAAACCTAGTAGTAACTATGAAAAATAATTCAATGTCTCATACACCCAAGGAAACCTACGATATTTGCTCGGACGTCCCAAAATCGCCTTCTCTGAGAATGGCCTATAAGTTAAACGCGAGTCAAATGTAATGTTTTTTCAGTGAAGATTTTATTCTAATTTGGGTTCTGTTTTAATTTCCTTTGTGGCCCTTTAGAGCCCGAACGCGTCTTCCGATTTTAATGATTCTTATGTTACGTTAATTGATCCGTGTTAATCTTGCAAGTGTCACTAGAGACATGACAGTAATTTAAACCAAATATGGCGACCATAAGACGCCATTATTGTGTAAAATTGAATACGTGTTTGAAAATCAACATTAGGTTTAACAGCTTTTGCAGTCGGGTTTTTTTGTTTTTTTGTGATAGGTGATCAAAGGACTTTAATTCTATAAT
This sequence comes from Clepsis dumicolana, assembly GCA_963691665.1. Classification (NCBI taxonomy): domain Eukaryota; kingdom Metazoa; phylum Arthropoda; class Insecta; order Lepidoptera; family Tortricidae; genus Clepsis; species Clepsis dumicolana. The sequence continues at coordinate 1,060,615 of OY829522.1, read as the reverse complement.
CTATTTAAAACTTTTTTAACAATCAATTTACCAAAATGCCGAATAGTACAGCCGGTGTCATAATAGTTTCGAAAACAATAGGTACCTTGTCGTTTAAACCCCACGTTAATGTCAAACACCACATCAAAGTGTATTGACCTATTACCTGCCAACGACTGCAAGAAATCACTAATAAACTTATCCCCACTTCGAATTATATTAAGATAACCACTCATCTGAACTAAAGTCAAATATAATAGTTTTGACAGTACTCGTGACCGAGTAACGTCATAAAAATTATCATGTTTATAGTTTTTTTAAATAAACAAAATACTACAGTCTTTGAACCTTTAAAAGGTGATTATTATAGTAAACAAGTGGCTCTAGACTGCTTAACAATAACAAATGAACGATTTGATTAACTTCGTTGCTATGTTGTGTTGAACTAAATATTGTTTTAAGTGACCCGTAACTGTGGTGCGGTTGAGATAAGGTAATTCAAGTAGGTACAAACAAGCTTTAATTTGTTTATATTCATTGTAATAAATGAAGCAAAAACCTTCGGGCGGGTGGTAGGATCTTGTGCGAGGTCCGTCCGGATCGCTACCACCATTTTACTCTCTAATCCTGCCGCTAAGCAGCAGTGCTTACACTGTTGTGTTCTGGTGTGGAGAGTAAGACAGCCGGTGTAATTACGGGCACAAGAGGCCATTTCATCTTAGCTCTCTAGATTGGCAACGCATCTGCAATGGAAACCCCCCGCGGTTGCGGGTGTCTATGGGCAGTGGTGATCACTTACCATCAGGTGACCCACTTGCTCGTTTGCCTTCCTCGTCGTATAAAAAAAAAACCTTATTCAGCATTGAGGCTCCTTTATAGCCGAGTTAAAAAATCTGATCAATGATTTCGAATTTTGTAAAGCAACTTTTAATCACCACATCACATAAAATTCTCCTATTTAGATTAAACTTATTCCTGTTAATCTATTAAGCTTCCGTTCAAAACTACTCTTTTTCTCCTTTCGTAAAACATTACAGCAGCACTAACCCCGAATTTATTACTACTAAGAAAAATCTAATCCTGTCTCTATCATCAAATCAGTTTCTAAGAAGACAAAGATTTCATTTGACATTTTGATACCACTGTTACATCTCAGAGGATCTCTCATAGATACTTTAAAGCAACCGAGCAAGGTCTATTTTTGATTGGATGGGGTTCTTGACAATATGGACGGAAGTTCTATCAAAGATCGTTGAATTTTTCTATGAATTGAAACGCTAAACAAAAATAATAAGTTCCGTCTGGTTGCGTAACATTATGAAAGGAAAATAAACTAACTAAAGCTGTTTATTAAGTGACTTTATATCTACTCTAATATAACTTTCGCATTGAAAACTTCAAAACGAGTTTATTTTGACAAACTTTAGATAAATAAACACAAAACCGAAATTTTAAAATAGAGTCATAAATGTTATAAAACAATTTTTTTATTACGATACAGCGCAAATCACCAAGTTAAATCTCCATGGAGATTTCACCAAGTTTTTTTTTCTAACGGTACGCATACGGGGCGCGAAATTTTTATTAACCCGTGTGATGTTTAAAAACACCGAAAACATGGCAAAATAATCATGCTTAAGGTTATTCATGAGTTTTATGACTGTTTCAATAGCGGAGTCTCAAGTTGTTTACTACAAAGTGGATGAATACCTTTGTGATGGCACCACCTGGCCAAGGTTGAAAACAGAAGATAATTAGGAGATCAATGTGACTTGGCTGCGTCCCGAAGATATTCGTGTATGGTGTCCGGCTCTGCTGCCGTTGTCCGCTGCGTACTAATTGTAATACAATTGACATAAATAATGTTTTATTTATTTGACATGATGACATGAAATGTATATTTCATCAATTTTTGTTATTTGACATTTGGGGACCATATACACCTCTAGTTTATGTATATGTATTATTATACTTATTATTTGACCGTGGAGGCGTTTTACACCTCTGCTGATTTTAAATTTAGTTTAAATTGACCCTAGAGACTATACATCTCTAAGCCATTTAGATTAAGTATTATATTATAGTATTAATTCTGGGACCCTATACATCCCTTTGTAATTAAAATTTTCACAGATATTTGACCTGGAGACCCTATACATCTCCTGCTCAATTAAAACGTGCCAGTAAAGTAAAGTTTCTGGTTTTGCTGTTCTAATAATTACTTTTTACACTTGTTTCTAAAATGCGGTATTTTTTTTTCTCTCTCTTAATCTTTTAATGACAGAGTGAGGTTTCTTTGTGTAATTTGTCTGTGGTTACGTATTGTAAGAGCTAATGTAACTTGTTTTTAGAAAAAATTACTTTGTGCCAAGTTTCTTGCGGCGCATTCTTGTTGGCAATCATGGTCTTTCCGAAAGCGCTGGTAGACTCAAAAAAATGACGTGTAAAAGAGCATTCAACTGCCTATTTGCTGAATAAAATTTTGAATTTTGAATTTTGTCAATTGAAGGGTACACGGAAAGGCAAGTCTAGCCACCTTAGCAACACTTTGAGTTATCGCGATTTGAAAGTTTGGAACGATGTTATTATCCATACAATTTTCGTTTACATCGTTTTTTAAAGTGATAAAAAAGACAAGTTTCATAAATATTTGTCTGCAGAGTGGTAGCTTATAGTCTATTGAGTGCTCTACATTTTGAGATTAAAATCTCTTTTTAAAAAAACTTTTCTTTTTTAAATAATAGAGTGATACCTTCATACCAAATTTCAAGTTTCTATGATAACTCGAAGTACAAAGGGTAGAATAGAATAGAAGAATAGAATACTTTATTTGCTTAAACATGGTAGGTACATACAGGTGACAGTATTACATAAGGAGGTAGGTTCACATGTTTAGCCAACAGTGGCATGCAAAAATTATGTATAATAAATTATGTGTTTAAAATTAATACAGAAAATTAAGCGTAAATGTCATATAAATTCTTCTCTGAAGTCTAAAAATTCAGTTATAGTATAAAAACATTTTTCAATAAGCCATTTTCTTAATCTAGTCATAAATAATTGATCTGATAATTTTCGTATTTCATTTGGAATTTTGTTATACACAACAATACTCATAATATAGCAGTTTTTCTTGTACAGCGATGTTCTACATGTAGGCATCAGTAATATAGAATCATCTCTTTCTCTTAATCTGTTGTTGACCGTTGGTTTATTAAAATGGGATGGAAATTTATGAACAAAACAACACAACTCGAGAACATATAGTCCAATTAATGTAAGGAGCCCCAATTTTCGGAAAAAGGGTCTACATGAATCTCTTGGTCCAGCGCCACAAACCGCTCTGACACATTTCTTCTGTACTATAAGGACCTTTTGAATGTCAGTTGAGTTGCCCCAAAGCGCTACTTCATACCTTAAAACTGAGGCCACATAGCCGTGGTACGCAAACAGTGCAGTTCTTTCTCCTGCGACAATCCTTAGTTGTTTAAGTGCGTAAACAAATTTATCCAGTGTGTCGCAGATTGACTTTATATGCTGCTTCCATGAACAGTACTGGTCTAAGGTGATACCCAGAAATTTCACCTCATTGGCCTGGTGTATTATTTGACGTTGACATTTCAAGTTTAGGTAAATTTTCTGAGTTTTGTAATTTACTGTATAGATGAATTACCCAATTTTTTTTTCCGATATTTATCTTCCCGTTCGCGTTTTCTCCCATTTTCTTTTTTTTCCATACATGTTTATAACCAGTCTTTTAATTTCCCACACGATTTGATTTCTATGCATTGTTTTCGCTACACGCATCTTTGCCGATGCATTTTTTTTACCAATCCGGATCATTCACATACATATGTTTTACCTGTATTATAAATTGGGTAATTCATCTATACAGTCTTGAATATTTGATGTTAATTTCAGCCTGCTACCGCCACGCGTTCCAGAGAAAAAGGGTCGTGACAGACAGACAGACGGACAACAAAGTGATCTTATAAGGGTTCCGTTTTTCCTTTTGAGGTCATCACATAAAAACATAAGAGTTACACTCTTGTCGGTGGAGTTTTTTCCAATCATCTCTCCTATGAGCGAGTTCCTTGACCTCCTGATACGACACTTCTCCTTCATCTGGTACATGTAGCTTCGCCTAGGTCGACCTCTTAATCTCTGTTCTTTTGAGGTGCACGGAAACTGTCACTTTTTAGGGTTCCCCTAAAAAGTGACAGTTTCCGTGCACGCTTCATTTAGTCTGAAAAGTGGCAGTAGCGAGGCTGCATCAGAGAATAACGTTACGGAAAACAATTGCGTAATTAAAAGAAAACGTGTTGCTGCCGAATCCATCCTAGCCGTCACTCGATATAAAAACGGGACGCGTATGGATGGCCGTAGGCGGCTACTACCACGCGCCCTATGAATAATTTCATGTTAGACGCGACAAATGCCCGGAATGTGGTAGCTAGTTTATACTTGGTATTAAATACCACACTTTTATAGTCTTTTTTTTATACGTCAAGGAAGACAGACGAGCAAGTGGGTCACCTGATGATAAGCGATCACCACTGCCCATAGACATTTAGACAACCGCAGCTCCGGGGGTTCGCAGATGTGTTGCCAACTTAGAGCGCTAAGATGAAATGCCTCTTGTGCCCGTAATTACACCAACTTTCTTACTCTCCACACCGGAACCGTACAGGGATGCGGGTGGTAGGACCTGGTGCGAAGTCCGTCCGGATCGCTACCACCATCTTATATAATCCTACCGCTAAGCAGCAGTGCTTGCACTTGTGTTCCGATGTGGTGGAAAGACAGCCGGTGTAATTACGGGCACAAGAGGCATTTCATCTTAGCTCTCTATGTTTGCCACACATCTGCTAACAGGGTTTAAACTTAAACTCTTTATTGCATAAGATATTGTACATGATCTTAATTATAAGTAAAATGCTTCAACATTTTACCATGTAGGGGCACAGCAACAGTATCTTAAAGTTTTTTTGAACACAGCTGATTTTAATACTCGTTTCTTAATACGCGTCAAATTATGAACCCAAGTATTTTGATTCGACATACAAAATAGGTCACTTTCACGAAATATTTTTATCCAGTATTTAATATATATACCAAGTACTTTTACCCGATAAAAATTCACTTCTTACTTTTCCCTACTAACTCTATCAAGAATGATACATCGAAATAGGGTTGTCATGTTTGTTTGTTGATTTGGGGCGTTTAGACCCGATCGGCCGATAGCAAAATGTCTGAAGATGAAATTATATTTCCGATGTTTCTGTATTGTTTTCTCTTCGTAAAAATAAATTTCCATTTTGTTTTTGGAATGGATATTTTTAGGATGACGAAAATTTGAAAAGGTCGGATAACGTAAATGGTTTGCGGGAAGTCAACTGACTGTTTATGAATAAAGTTAAGGTAATGGTCAGATAAATTTGATAAAAGTAGAAAATGATATTGTTTAGAAATTTTAGCAGCTTTGGAATCGATTAGTGTTTTGATGTAGAAGTGAAAAGAAAAGGAAACAGTAGCAAAATAGGTGCCTTGATTTTGTACAATCTAACGAAATGAAAACAAAAGACATTTTTTTTAAACAAGACAGCAAATAGGTACCTAAGTACATTTTTCGTGATTACGACTTTTCAAAATGACACAGCAAATTCGTTTTAGAGTCACATTTTGAAAATGTCACAACTAGTACATAATAATTAAGCGTGCTCTGTGAGTAGTCAAAATTGTTTTAAAGACACTTAGGGAATATACACACGACGAACATGCACAATTTTATTATAAACATCCTTCTAAAAACAAACCTTCCAAAACGAATGCATCTCACATCAAACCGTCATCATCATCATCATGTCAGCCGAAAGACGTCCACTGCTAGACATAGGCCTCCCCCAAGGCTCTCCAGTCAGACCGGTCTTGTGTTTTCCGCATCCACCGCGGTCCCGCGATCTTTACCAGGTCATCGCTCCATCTTGTTGGAGGCCTACCGACAGCTCGTCTCCCGGTCCGTGGACGCCATTCGAGACCCTTCTGACCCCATCAGCCAAACCGTACATCAAACCGTATATTTTCAATATTCAATTGATCTCAATATACTAAAGGGCTATCGACACCAACTATTCTAACCGATCGTTTAGCAATCCACGATTACTAAAACGATATTATCTTAGTACGATTAATGGTGGGCCCTTTATCCAATGTCTATAACAACCCAGAGCCTAAAGGTCTTAAACAACAACCCAGAACAACCGAAACCCGCCTCTTTACCCTAAGAAATTCAATCGAAAATGCTATGAGTACAGAAACTTACAGCAACGTCCGACGTGACAACGTAATTTCGATTCTCAGCGAGAGCAATATAGTTCTCATTCGGCTGTAAGTTCTCGTCTCTAAGTAACAGGCTATGTGCAGAGTCAGTTGTAAGTCCTCAGGGGACAATAGGTAGGTCTGCAACCGATATATCTCGAAAACGAGACAATTTAACGAATAACTGGGAATATTAAATGCATCAAGGTTTTGTTGTGGGCAGAAATAAGGCTCACGTTTTGGAGTTAGGTACACCTGCATCTTAAATGTAGGGTAGAGCAGAAGAGTGAAGATTTTATCGTGAATTTTTGTGATAAAAATACTGGTCAGTGAGAAAAGAGGTTCCTTTTTTAAAATAGATAATAAGGTCAGCTTTTTGAAGTTAGATTACAATGTCAGCTTTTTGAAATTAGATTATAAGGTGCTCGTGGCCGACACTGCTCAATAGATGGCTCATTAAATCTCAATTGATAATAAAAGATAAGACGGGGTGACAATTATTGGAACGAAGGTGTCAAATATTGAAACGATTACTTTAATAATTAACAGAACTAACAACAAATATATTTGCTCACCCGCGACCACAAGTGAAAAACAGTTATATCTGTGCGGCAAATGCATGTTTTTCCATGCAACTCCTCCGCCTCCACTGCTACACGAATAAATACATGCCGCACAGACCAATATATCACCACCACCACTACACTAAACGCTGACGCGTTTCGGCACTCTCTACGAGGCCATTGTCAAAGTACCAAAGCAACCGTTAGTATGCTACCAGTTACACTAACTAAGTTCTTAACTATGGTAGGGTAGTTATTGATTTTGTCAGCCTTGGTTTCAGTAAGACAATGTTATACTACAATGCACTCGTCATACGCGTATTTGCAACTAAAAATAATATACAATTATTGTTCATTTATTGCTCACGATAATAATAAGCTGTAATTGTATGTTTAAGTCATCAGATAATTATGTCTTACAGTTTTAATGGTTATAATAACGTGGCATAGATCCATAGCAAATGAGGTAGAACTTATTTATTTCTAGAATAAAATCTTGATTGCGGTTTACCTCGCGGCAAAAATGATTCTTGGGGTTTCGTGTTATAAAATATTTAAGAAATTATTGTAAAAAGTTTTTGCAGGACTTGTTGTCATAGAAGAACGATGTGTAAGGACTCCTTTTCAGTTAATAATATAAAAAAAACATCGTCATCATCAGCACCAGCCTTTTTTACGTCCCACTGCTGGGTACAGGCCTCCTCTCAGAATGAGAGGGCTAAAGAAATATAGGTATGTAGGATGAGTGAAACGGAGTACGGAGTGACGTATGAATGAGTAAAAGATACAGTATAAAGTTCGAGTGTATGGGTAAGAAAGAGAAAGCGTGAATGTCGGGCAGTTTTTGTTTTTAAAATATTAGACAGATGTAGATCGCTAGGAGACTGTAAAGAGAAGACGTGTCATTTTGTAATTGTCGAGTTCCGCAAAAGTGGTTTTCTTCAAATTCACGATCCCACAGGTACATAATTATAATTAGACAAAACAAACAAACGGCGTGTCTGAACTATATAACTATGGTAATGTGTGTTAATAGTAACTTGTTTTTAGAAAAAAAAACTTTGTGCCAAGTTACTTGCAGCGCATTCTTCCTGGCAATCATGGTATTTCCGAAAGCGTTGGTAGACTAAAAAAAATACGTATATTAAGACCTCACGAAATGTTGGGCGGGCTTTACAGACTTACAGTAGAATCTAATCTAATCTCTCATGCCGTAAATGCGGAATCAGTCCTCAGCAATATCTAACTCATAAATTGATTGAAGCCATTATTAATTGTAATATAATGAAGGTAGTAAAATAAAATTAATTGCCAATTCCTGAGATAATAATGGATTAGTTATAGTACTGTTATTAATTATGTTTATTGCTTTATTATTGCTACTATATGAGGAGATAAAGGCTCAGCTTATTGTGGGGATAATTAACAATTATTATAAAAAGCTTTCTCTTCATTTTTTTTTGTGTTTTAAAATAATATGATAAGCTTTTTTACTCTACTTTTATTGTCATCCAACTTCCGTTTTCACAACAAATTTCAAGTCAATCCGACCGCGACCACTGGAAATTAGTCAAATTTACATACATACATACAGTCACGCCTGTTTCCCAAGATTTGACACAAACATACATACCTTGTAAAATCGCTTGTAAAAACTTGTAAAATCGAGCCGTCTTGAATTAATGGTTTTATATACCCTGCTTCAGAGACTTATGGCCTTATTCATAAACGTCACTCACTTCTTCTTACTAACGGAAATGTCAACGTGACAAAAAAGGACGAACGAACTTTAACGGCATTTTAGTTAATATAGGTTTATGAATAAGGGGTTCATCTTTAACTTTAATGGATACTACAAAAAAACATCATACATAGTAGGTACTTGAAAATTTGGCATGGGTAGAAAAAAAATACACAGAAGAATACAGATTTCTGGAGCTTTCATTATCTAAACCACTTAAAAAATTGCAAACATGACATGATCAAATGGCAATAACTTGTCAGACGAACATACATACATAACTACGTACAACATATAAACGGCCTCGAGTGTAGTCATAAACCTCAGTCTGGGTTCAAAGTACCTGAGGTCTTATTTTATTTTGGATCCCTTTTTAAAGACCCGATGCATCCCCGATCCACCGCTTGCATCAGAAACAGTAAATAGTATAAAACAGTATAACAAGGAATAAGGTTTTAATGTTTTACACCTTAATTCCAATAATTGACACCATGAAAGTTTTAAATTGTTCGCGGTTAATTACGTAAGGTTTTAATGAGAAAAAAAAATCTAAATATCTGAAAAAAATCGAAAAAATCGCGGTTAATATCCCGTTCTCATTATGTCGTAATAACGCCATGCTTGTTATTGATAGTAAATTGAGATTACCCAAAAAAATAGGTATCTAAACAGCACCTCTTCTTTAATCTGTGCCTGTCTTTATTCCATTATGGTTGCCTGGTAGAGATCGCTATATAGCGATAAGGCCACCCATTGATACCCTGTATTTTTTGTATCTTTTCTCTGTTTTGTTTGTTATGTGGTTTTAATAATAGGGTATTGTATTGTATGGTAAGTGTCAACTATTGGGGTAGTGTCAGGCGTTACCTTACAGCTACAGTGATAAAAATTTACTCAACCCCGGACGGCGTCACTGTTGAAGGAAGTTAGTAGCGACGTTAGTTTCAGCTTTGACCACCGGGTTAAATTTTAGTTTCAAGCGCTGTAAAGGTTCATCTATAATCAGATTATTTTTTGCCTCAGATGCATTCTCAGATTAAGCAAATAGGCTTTCGCAAACATTGTGTTTTAATTCTGCTTGTGTCAGAGTCTAAATCAGTTTAAATGATTTCTTTAAAAAAACAGTCTTCTGAATTCGCTTGTACGACTTGCGTCAGTTACCTACTTCCCATTCTGTATTCAAATAAAATTATGTTCTAAGATTTATTTGTGATAGTGAGTATTATAAGTGTCAATAAAATGTTGATGATTATTTAATACATAATTTGACATTTTATTTTACCAAGTTGTAATTAATTTAACTTAACAATAGTCTTCCATCTTTATTCAGCAAAAATAATAATGAAATAAGCAAAAGACACAGACAGTCATTCTGTATTTGTTTCCAAAACTAAAAAAACTCGTTTATTTTTTTTAAAGGAAAACGTGGTACTAAAAATTATGCCCATCTTAACTAACAAAATACTCGATAATCTGTGTACTGTCGTTGCAAAGTGTACTATTGAGAGCGGGCATTGACCCCGGGCTCTGAGGCCGCATGAACCAGGCCCGAGTTGCCCACCAGTGGACTGAATGGGCCAATCCTTTGTCTGTAATCGTATTTCTACACGTCGCACCTTGTATTTAGAGCCACATGAATACAAATTACATATAAGATAAGCCCAGTGCTTGACACTGCGTCAGTAGTTGACACTGCGCCAATAGTTGACACCTAAAACTTTATTTCCTAGCGATAAGGGTCTATTTTTACCCCCCCCCCCCCCTCCCATGCAAAAAGTTTGACGTGATGTAAGTTTGACATGCGTATCTGTATGTCTGTCTGGGGCAACTTAACTTCTAAACGGCGATGCCAATGTTAATACGGATTTTTTCAATCGAAGACTACGTCAAGATTGTTTGTAATTGAAAATCAATTCAGCCATTTCTGAGATATTGGACTTTGAAATATAAAAGGAATTAAGTATCACTGACCTTACCTAGAGAAAAACGGAGTACCTACCTACGCAAAATTTAAAGTACGCAAACGTAGTCGCTCAAAGCTTAATTGGCGGAGATTCCTTTGAGGGATAAAATCGCCTTTGCACAAAATATGTAGCCATGTGCTGTGTGAAATTTGTTATTATAGTGAAATAAAACGTGAGTGATCTCACCTATTTAAGTCGACTTTAGCCTGAAATTTTTCGGACTAATTCGTAGTCCCTCCTGTTTAACATGTCGGACTAAGCTCGACTTAATATACGTGAGTGATCCGTTTTATTTAATTATGATTGAGTCTCACGGTAGTTTCATGTTAGGCCTGTTGTTATTTCTAAGTGTTTTATATACAAATAGCTGTTGCCCGCAACTTCGTCCGCGTAGATTTCGGTTATCGCTATCCCGCGGGTACTATGCAATTTTCATAAACAAAAAGTAGTCTATGTTATTCCTCAATATTCAAACTATCTTTTTACCAAATTTCATCTACATTGGTGCAGCAGTTTTTCCTTGAAGAGGTAACAAACAGACAGACAGAGAGACAGAGTTACTTTCGCATTTATAATATTAGTTAGGATAGGATTAGGATATAAAATAGAGTCATACGTAAATACACATATGTAAATCGGCCTTTAGTAAGTTCAGTGCGCAAGAGCACCTAGCGCGCAGTCCCTGCGCCTGATCCTACGATACGTCAGAGGCGGTTTTAATTAGCACGCTGAGGTCTTTTTTCACGTCGTGTTGAGACACGACTTGTATGTACTATTGAATTAGTTTTGTTTGATTTTTTGGAGTTCCGTGGCCAAAATGGCAAAAACGGAACCCTTATAGCATCACTTTGTTGTCCGTCTGTCTGTCTGTCTGTCAAGACCCTTTTTCTCTGGAACGCGTGGAGGTAGGACCTTGTGCGAGGTCCTTCCGGATCGCTACCACCATCTTACTCGTTAATCCTGCCGCTAAGCAGCAGTGCTTGCACTGTTGTGTTCCGGTGTGGAGAGTAAGACAGCCGGTGTAATTACGGGCACAAGAGGCATTTCATCTTAGCCCTCTAGGTTGGCAACGCATCTGCAAACCCTCCGGAGTTGCGGGTGTCTATGGGCAGTGGTGATCACTTACTATCAGGTGACCCACTTGCTCGCTTGCCTTCCTCGTTGTATAAAAAAAAAAAAGGTAGCATGCTGAAATTAATATGAAATACTCAAGCATGCGGTCCCTTGAAGCTGTAAAAAAATCAACCTTCTAAGGCAACGCAATCAAAAGATACAGTCATTAAAAATGCCATTTCCATACAAATTGCCGATTTCCAAAAACCTAAAGGGTACTTCCAGATGTCCTAGAAACTTGAAATTTGCTATGAAGGTAGCTCTTATAGCACTATCACTCCGAAAAGTCTCAAAATCTTAATTTTTTATGTCTGTCTGTAGATTTCGTAGACCAATATAAGTTGACCCCACACTGCGTACATTTTGCTTAAGAGCAGGGCTCTGCTAACACTGGACTTCTTAAAATACTGGGGAAAAGCGTTAAAATCTTTCTACTGAACCTTCGTGCGCGAGTCCGACTCGCACTTGGCCCGTTTTTTTATTTCATTTTACCACAGACAAGTAATATTAAGACTGCCAATCTCCATACTAACTTGCGTAACTCCGAATAAGGTTCACTAGATGGCGTTGTTTAGCCGAGGTATTACTCCCATACATGCTTAACAACGCCATCTAGTGAACCTTATAAATATAAGGTTCACTAGATACGCAAGTTAGTATGAAGATTGGCAGTCTTTGATTACTTGTCTCTGATTTTACTATATAAAGACACATAGAGCAGTGCCCTAAGCACGACTTGTCGAATCCTGCGTTACGTTACGGTTATCGTATCGAGATCGAGAAATCTCATACTAAATTTTAGTTCCAAATACGCTCACGGGCGGGCGCTGTTCCAAACGTCATACAAACTTGTTATAGTTTACTATTCGATTTTACGTGACGCAGGATTCGACAAGTCGTGCTTAGGGCACAGGAAAGGAATGGAGATGTTAACGCGCGATTTTCCCTCTGCCAAATCTCTAACATTAAGTCTGACCAAAATGATCAGGGTCTGCTGATTGTGTGCGTGTTATTGGCATTTGTGTGACAGTTTTGTTTTAGTGTGCGTTTGTAGGAACGTAACAAATTTTGAAAGCAGCGTAGACGTGTGCTGTACGTATGTGTTACTCGTCCCCCTCAAAAAATGGCAGAAAAATTGAAGTGCGTAGATAAGCCAAAGGCGTCTCCCGTCTGTCTGCTTTATGTAAAGACACGGTTCCGTACCACGCTCCACCAATTAAGCTATACTTAACGTTTAACGTTTAACGTTAAGTATAGCTTAATTGGTGGAGCGTGTGTACGGATTACCGAGGTTGCTGGTTCAAGTCCAGCTGCTTAACGAATTTTTCTTTGCATTGTCATTGTATGTTGAATTTCATTCTATGAATGTTTCATAAAAATAAAAACAAAAATAATCAATAAATCGATTATTTTCATTTAAAGACACGGTTGTTAATTTTATAGCAATACCGAAATAAGTTATGTACGTCATCACTGTTCTATCTCGCGCTAACGAAGTTTCCCAAGTCGGGTGCTCTTCCTTCGGTCTTCGGTCCCCAGGCATAGCATTTGACTGGAGAGAGGTATCTCTATAGAAGTTTCTCCGAAAGTTAAGCAAGCAGAGGATTTTTGTTACTGACATTTTCTCTACAACAGGAAAATTAACCGACTTCAAATGAAGGAACGAACATGTCTAGTCACTTTAAAAAAAAAACGAGATTTTAATCTCAAAATGTAGAACACTAAGTAAACTTTAAGTTACCACTCAGCTGCTACTTAAACAAATATTTATGTAACTTGTCTTTATTATCTTTTTTAACCCCTGACAAAAAAGAGGGGCGTTATAAGTTTGACATGTGTATCTGTGTGTCTGTGTATCTGTCTGTGGCATCATAGCTCCCAAACGGGTGGACCAATTTCGATGCGGTTTTTTTAAGTCGAAAGCTATTTTAATAGAGATGGTTCTTAGCTAAGTTTCATTTTTGTCTGAGTGGAGAGCCTTGGTGAAGTCCGCCGTCCAGCAACGCACGTTATTCGGCTTGAATGATGATGATGATGACGAAAATATAAATAAAATTGAAATTGTTCTGAGGTAGCAAACACTCAATTATAAGTAAGTAAGTAAACGCTTTTTATTGTACATACAGAAAATAGAGAAATTAAAACAAGTTACAAACAGTGATATACAGGTACAAAGGCAGACTTATCCCTATAAGGGATCTTTACCAGTCAACCTTTGAGAGGTAGAGAGGAGCGGATTTCACGAATGCGGATTGCGGATGCGGTTTTTTTCTTTTTTGAAGCAGTTTTCTAGCGGTGGCTCTTAACTAATTTTAAAAATGTACTCAGCCGTTTTCGAGATATTGAACTTCGGAATGAAAATGTCGGAGGTTCTCCAACTTTTCTATGTTGGTACCTAACCAATTATTTGTAAAAATAATAATGTTATATCAACTGCTGTATCATTAGTAAATCCCCACCATTTGTGCTGGGGGTTGATTTTTGTTTGTCTTTCTGTTGTTGCAGGTGGCGAGTCGACTTAACCGTAGATACAGGATGAATTCCTTTAGAGAACTTCAAATAATATTAAAATTTGGTCTAAATGATTAGTGACCTTACTCCGGGCACAAAAAAAGTTGAAAATTATGTAAAATGTATGTATGTATGTATGTATATCTCTTTATTGCACATAAAACAAAAAAATGTGTGTACTATTTAAAATTACTTTAAAAACTTGGGAAAATAGCATGACATTAGTTACGAGTAAAAATGCATTGCTTCCTTTGGGGGAAACTAATTATGCAAGATATTTTTATCATAGATATTAAATAACACTTTGTCCAACTCAAGGTTAAACAAGTCAACGACAAAGCTTCGCCTAAGATTTGGACAGATTGTACACAATTTCAAAAAAAAAACTTTACAAATACACCTCTCGTGAAAACTGATTCAACCTGTAAACTTCTTTATTAAAAAAAAAGTACAATGATCAAAGTTTCCTCTCTCACATGCATTTACCAACATCCCGTAGCAACAATTACCAACGCCGCGAAACCTGCTCCGATGCAATTAGCTCTAACACTGAAATCGCATTATTGGTCGCAGAAAAAGGACCAACCTGTGTATTGAAAAGTTCGATAAGTTAGTTGGACGTTTTTAGCAAGGGTTCCGTATAAAGCAATCTTATTTATAAGCTCCAAGATATAGTCAAAGAGTATCTATATTACGTTAGGTGTCTAGGAAAGTTTTGAGATAGAAAAAAAAAATCGACTTTAGAACAATTGTTTTTGTTTAATTTTTTCAAAACGCTCTTCTTTAGTCTCTAATACAACGATTCATTCGTCTAAACCAAGATTCAAAGTACTGGCGATACTCTTCGTTAGAGAGGTCCTCAACCGCTGGTATAAACGACCATATAAGCGTACCTACCTAACTATAAAAATATAGGTAGGTACATAGGCTTGTAGAAATGAGGACGTTTTTCAATGTTGTAGAAAATTTCGAATGTTTTTATGTGAGCATTGTCTTACAATTTACTACAAAATTATGATGACTACTGTACAACAAAACATGCTTATCATTATATTTGAATATATTAGTATTTTCCGTCTCTCAGTTTCTGTCTCAGACCTTAGTCTTCATAGATCTGGTTCTTTAACAAGCTGTAATAAATAATAATAAAAATAATAAATATCATGGGACAAATTGACAACAATTGACCTAGTCCCAAACTAGGCAAAGCCTGTACTATGGGTACTAGACAACGGATAAACATACTGTTCTGCTGTGCGTGTTTGTGTGCTGTGTGTGTGTTGTGCTGTTCGGTCACAGTTTTAAATGATTCGCGGTTAATTCGAACGGGATGCATATTATGTCATCATCATCATCCTCATGACAGCCGAAAGCTGTCCACTGCTGGACGGCGGCCTCCCCCAAGGCTCTCCACTCAGACCGGTCTTGTGCTTCCCGCATCCACCACTATCCATCTTTACTAGGTCGTCGCTCCATCTTGTTGGAGCATGTAACTGCGTCGAAATATCGGGAGCTCATTAAACCTAGTAAGGCATTGCTATACATAAACGGATTAAATCGATCTAGTAAGGAAACCACGGTGTATTATATCCCATACAAAACAAATGTCCAAGTTATTCAGTCGCCAAAAAATGACCATAATTTCTGTAACACTTCAAAGGTTGTTGTCCCGGGGACCCCTAAAATGGCCAACCCGAACTCGAAGGTATAACAGCTTCGCTTGTTCGCAAACGTCATATTCCGAACTAAAACTTTTATTCTGAAAGTGTTTTTCTTCAACCAAATGAAAAGTTTGTGAGCTCACTATGAAATATCGCTGTTTTTTCTGGACGGAACGGAAAATTGTGGTGATTCTTCACTGGGATAGTTAATGGTGATTTTTATTGGATTTAAGTACTTATAGTGATTTGTGTAGCAAAAGAAAATGTTGTGGGAAATTGTCAAAAATTAGATTGCAATTCTTACAATCAAAGAACTGTTGTAAATACCTAAGTACCTACTCTTAGGTAAAGTAATAGTAGGTACTATTATGCTAGGTATTTTATTGCTGTCATCACTTAATTCAAAGACCGTAGATAATTTTATTTGCTTAACCCGTTAATAAAATATTCCAACGAATTGAGAACCTCCTCCTTTTTTTGAAGTCTGTTAAAAATGGACAGATATGCCACCGCTTCACCGAGCGCGGACAGGCAATTACAGGTGATAGGTGAGCGATGACTTAGTATCCCTTGATGTTTGACATGTCAGTCTAATGACAGATAATGAGTGAGGGCCTCGTTTTGTCAGTGCTGAACAGGTGCATGGCCTGTCTTTAATGTTTTATACATCGATGGTTTAACCTCTTGACGATTTCAATAATTACGAATTTTCCTAACTTGACATTGCATAATTTATGATTGCTTGAATCACGGTTCGCTTCTCTCCGCTCTGTCCAGCTCGCAAGTCCTGACCAAAAACTCCTGCTGATCAAAAAAACAGAAACGTTTTTCTTCCAGTCAAAATGCACCAAACACACCGACAGCGGAAACTCGCCAGCTTTAACGCAAAGCTTTTTCAGGAGCTCAAAGTTCAATTAGCTTATTCCGAAATTTGATTGCAAAGTTCTAGAACAAAAGTTTAAGAAGCTTATAGCTGGTGCAAGTTTCCAATGGACGCTTTTAAATTATCGATCCTTGGACGGTGACTTGTTTTATTATTATGCTTAGTAATTGTGCATAATAGGGTTATCAATAATTTAAATTGCCGTTCCAGGTGACATTAGATACATTGCACAATCGCATGTAATTTTAAGACTTCGTTATACAATGGTGTTGAGGAAGTCGTTCAAAGAATGATGAAAAGTATCTCACACTATAATATTTTATCATCAAGAATCGAGTAGTAACGTTATCGTATCACCATCGAGAAAATTTGTATGCCGTTTGGAACAGCGCCCTCCGTGAGTGTATTTTTTTCTATACGACAAGGAAGGCAAACGAGCAAGTGGGTCACCTGATGGTAAATAATCACCACTGCCCATAGACAGACAGGGGGGTTTGCAGATGCGTTACCAACTTAGAGAGCTGAGATGAAATGCCTCTTGTGCCCGTAATTACACCGGCTGTCTTATTCTCCGCACCGGAACACAACAGTGCCAGCACTGCTGCTCAGCGGCAGGATTAGCGAGTAAGATGGTGGCGGCGTACTTGAAATAATAAAATTTCATATCACGAAGTATACTGACGAGCAAAAATAATGCGTCACGTTTCATACAACTTCGTATGGAAAGTAAGTGTAAGTAAGTTCTCTAAGTATTTAGTATTTTACAATCACAGAGTAGATTAAACTTGGTAATAATTGCTTCTACAGATCAGTAGGCTCTCTAACCCTTTGTATACCATCTGTATCTTCCGAAATTAATAAATCTGAATTAACCTTCTTGCTTCTTCGAAAATTTAAAACTCAAATAAAAAAATATTAACCTTTTTCCCACACCACCACGAAAAAACCAGTTTCAGTTTCAGAGTTCCAGTTAGATTTATGCGGCCAATATTCCCCGGAGCCGGCCGGTTTAAAAATGTATTAGAAAACTCCATTGATTTATAGTTATTGGACATTATTTGCCATCCCCCATAGCAGAGTTACAATAACTAGGATTTAAGACCGGCTCGCTGTAATGAGAGATTTTGACCGGTTGCCTAGGAGTGTCCACAGACAGCGATCAATAACATCGGTTTGTTTCGGCCGCTTGTAAACTAGAGAAATCTTTAGCTCAGTAGGTAAGAGTGTGCTTCGGAACTTCACGACCTTATACGACCAGCTCCTTTCTTTCACAAGTCGATCAGAAGTAGGCAGGGTCTCCACCGTTATGTTGTCAGCATTCCCGCACAAAGCGTTTTCGATCTTCCTTCATCATCCGTACGGCTAAGGAGTGGCCTGCGTCTATAATCTGGCCGTTTTCAAGTCTTCAAGTCTAGGGTGGATGGGCATTTGCTAGGCAAGCGTGCTCCATCGTAGATCACATCTTCGCTTACCATCAGGCGCGATTGCGCTCAAACGCAAGCCTATAATGTATAAAGTGTATAAATATGAATTAATTACGTTGTTTAAGGCAAGACAAGGACTGATGGCCGATGGGGTCAGAAGGTTCTCGAATGGCGTCCGTTGACCGGGAGACGAGCTGTCGGTAGGCCTCCAATAAGATGGAGCGATGACCTAGTAAAAATCGCGGGACCGCAGTCGATGCGGAAAGCACGAGACCGGTCTGTGTGGAGAGCTTTGGGGGAGGCCTATGTCCAGCAGTGGACGGCTTTCGGCTGACATGATGATGAAGGCAAGGCAATATTTTTGGAGGCTGAGTTTATTCACCCAAGCGGGACTACGGATTAGTCGGAAGTACGTAGGGCTATACTGAGTGAGTGATCCGTTAATAAATAAATAAAATAATAAATGAATATCATGGGACAATTTGACACCAATTGACCTACTCCCAAACTAGGCAAAGCCTGTACTATGGGTACTAGACAACGGATAAACATACTTATATAGATATTAAACATCCAAGACCCGAGAACAAACATTCATATTCATCATACAAACATCTGCCCCGACCGGGATTTGAACACGGGACCTCAAGCTTCATAGTCAGGGTCTCTAACCACTAGGCTATCTGTTCATCATTTTATTAAGTATGCTTTTCTTTTTGTTCAATCTCAGTTACAATGTTCCTTCTCACTCCGCAAAAACGACTAATTTAAAAAACATTTCTATCCCGAAATTTTTGAGTGAGAATCGCGACTGTGTTCAAATTTTTCAACCGAAACAAAAAGTACGTAACGACAAAGCATATAAATCGGTTCTAACCGTCGTTAGCTATAAAAATTAGCTCACCGATTTGCACTCAGAGTCGGAGTTAAGTGCCCTTTGCGAGGTCATTGCATTAGGTATCGTATCGAACGAACTATCTACAAATTAGAGGTTGTTACCCTAATCATTGGTTTCGTGTGGTTTTTGTACGGTATTAATTTGCAGTGAAGCCGCAAAAAAATGGATCCATGACTCAGTCAAGTATTTTTCTTTGATGCAGTTCTGCATGTATTTATATGACTATAAATTGGGACGTTAGAAAAAAGGAACGAGTCATAAGGTAAAGTCAAGGATAAAGGACACTGAATTGCGTACAACACAATTTTAAACTTACGACAATAATGCAGTTACTGTGTTCCGACCCTTAACTTAACACAATATACTCATTACTTACCTTTTTAAAAAATATTATCGAAAAATTACAAGGATTTTATTATTTAGCAGTGCAAGCGGCGGGATGCCTTATCACACTGGAGATTTGCGAGCGCGTTTTGTATTGAGGCGATCACGCAACGTGTTCGCCGCGAGCGATATTAGTATGAAGCACTCGCTCGCAAATCGCTAGTGTGATAAGGCTGTAAGTCGGTGATTGCGATCCGGACGGTCCTTGCAGAAGGTCCTACCAACCGTTTATGCTATTAGATAACCATTGAATTGACATCTTTTTGAGTTAGCATTCAGTCATCATCATACTAGCCAGAAGACGTCCACTGCTGACCTTCCCCAAGGATCTCCACGACGATCGGTCTTCTGCTACCCGCAGCCAATGGCTTAATTATTTTAGTAGTCAGCGTAGCCAACATTGATATAAATAAACCTGAGGATATGCCCTTTGGAAGATTTTGAAATAAGAACGGTGTTGCCGAGCCCGCCGGCGGGAGCGGCGCGCGGCCGACGGCGCCCGCGCGGGTGCTCGCGCCTCATGTCCAGAGCTCGGACAGGTCATAGCAAAATAATTGCAACACGGTAATAGAACAAGATTAATAGAGTCGCATTATGTACAGTATTATTTAATTATATTTTTTAATTTCATTATAGTAGAGTTCGGAGTAGTTCTCAATTCACTTATTAATCGTTTTTATTTTCACCATATTTGAAATATTTAGAAATAACCATAAGTAAATAGTTTTACTAATTTAAATTGTCACCACAAAATTGTTTCAAGAATGCCCTTTGACAAAACCATGACAGATATGCAACTAAATAAGGCTTAATGTTAAATTACGATAATATCCTCTTAAGTATCGACTCTATTGAGTATTGTTCTATTTCCATATGTGTTTTTGCTATGACCTGTCCGAGCTCTGCTCATATCATCAATTAGACTACTTCGTAGTCTCACAAAATTGGAAACAAACACGGAGTACCAATGGGCCCGTCCATAGGCTATATCTAGTGCAGCTAACCAAAAATCGAGCCCGTCTAGAACCCAGTTCACTTAAGGCTTATGAGGAACTTTATCTTCCTAAGCGATCTTATCGAAAACCTCCACTCTAGACAGTTTAAAAAACTACTAACCATGTAGGACATTCGCAAACAACGACTGGCATTCAGACGTTCTAGGAACGCTGTTCTTAACGACATAAAACCGACTAATGGCAACATATTGGTCGTCCGATGACCTGGCCATTGAACTTTGAAAAAAAACGGTATAACTGAGCTATTGTTTTGTCCAGTATGAGTCTGAATAGGTTCTGTTACGGTGCGGTAACTATGGGATTATGCAGAAGCTATTTTTATGATAGACTGAAACTTACATGAATTATTAGGTGCGTACAGCGGTGCATTATCCAGCATGAAATAGCGTAGGGATAAAAAATATGCCGCATTTTCCTGTAGAGGAGAACAGCCGGTCAGACGTCAGACAGACATACGGAAGAAATTTTGTCCAAGTTGAAACTGAGACGCTTCACTCACTTTGTTCGCTCGGTTAATATATATTTACATATATACATACATATCCACTTGCTGCGATCCTTACACACCTCTGTAGCCTCCTCCACATTCATACATTTCTTCATACACCCTCGCCTTACGGAGAATATCACCGATATTGTCGGCGTAGATTCTCCTAAAGCGTCCCCTACTATTTATCAATCAATCTAAGTAAGTAAGTAAGTAAGTAAACACTTTATTGTACAAAAAATAGGATAAAACACAAGTTACAACAATAACATTTGAGTACAAAGGCGGACTTATCCCTTTAAGGGATCTCTGCCAGTCAACCTTTGAGTGGTGGAGAGGAATAGTTCACTGGGGATCGAGACAAAGTGAGTTCATAATTATAAATATCGAGAGACAATACAATACACACACACACATACAAAAACCTACCATATTACAATATACTACTAAATGCAAAGTAGAAGTAAATACCAATATATAAATAAATAAATATATATATATATACATGTCGGAGAATCGATACACTAGTCGGTGTTGATCATAGTCTAAAGTTATAAATTACCTTCATTTGTTATGATTTTAACGAAACGTCAAGCGGTGACAGCTGTCAAATAAATACTGCTTGGGAGTGGTCTGTGCTTGGTTCATTTGTGGGTAGTTGGTATAAGGTCGAAATGACATTTAGTAACTTTGAAAAGAAAAGGGCATTCTTGATCGGGGGGTCGGACTGATCACAAGTTGGTAATGTAATCCGTTTGCATCGGCTTGGTGCTTTGAGTTTTAATGAGAATTGTTAGTGATTTAATGAACTAAGTGCCTGTGCCCCAAGTACAGAGTCTTATTTTGAGTCTTAAATGATATCTTGGCAATAGATCACGTGAATGGGCGCAAGCACAGAACTCTCCAACGTTTCCAATATGGTACTTGCATTTCGCGTTAATAGTAACGAGTTAACTGTGATATCAATTGTAACTAATTTAGACCTCGTATGGTGTTATTATTGAAAAGATTATACCTCATTGAGTTTCTTGCCGGTATCTTCTCAATAGAGGTTATTTCCGAACCGTGCGGTAGAGTCATTGATGTAGGCCTTAATCAAATAAAGACTGGCCTAGAAGTGAAACATGATGTGTCTGCAGTTATTTCTACCACCTCAATCGACCTTGAGGATGAGTAAAGCTCATGACCAAGCTCTACTACGTGTAAAACCCATTTCATCCTGACACAGCTAGCTAGCAAACCAGGTCCGCTGGTGTGTGCGATGTCTCGTCCCGGCCCCAGTCTCCGAGTTCAGAAGTGGGATGGAACTGCATGTCCCACTTCAAGATAACAAAGATGATTATGACGACGGTTATGCTGATGATGATTGATTGAATTGTACGATCGATGCTGTTCGAGGTGACCATGCCAGTCTTCTTTGGCTGCTCCGGCTACTGTGCAAGTAGTTGTTTGTGAACCCCATTCGGAGGATTTAAATATGCCTGGTGAGTCGCTTTCAGTTTGTTATAATTTGTGTAACACGTGGGTTTCCGTTAAATTTCTTTACTGAGTTTACGTGATTTGGTTAAAAAAAACTGGTAGGGTATACCCGTGCCCTATGTTCGATACTATGGCAGTATGATAAGTAACGAATTCTAATAGGTACTCAAGTTCATAATTTCAATCGAGCTATCGTGATGTTCAGTGCAAGTGCACCGAATAGTCATTATCGTCAGGTAGACTTTGTTTAAATGGTTTGAACGGTTTGACTTTAAAAAGCAACGTGAGGTTTATACGATGGTAATCAGTTTATTTTTTGGATAAAACAAACATTAGCTATCCGTGTTTGTGTGCAAATCACACGTGAGGTTCTTGTGTAGTTAATCGGAGCCCTTAATAAGTGACAATGAATAATAAGAGTTGTGTGTTGAAATAATAATCGACGTGTTTTAAATTGTTTGTTTTTTTTTGTACAAAGAAAATACGTTTCGATTGAGTACCTAACTAGAGGTAACGTTTGTTAATTATGTTGTCGTAGCGCTCATGTCGCTAGCTTTGAGTGGTAAGTACGTGTATGTTCGCGACCCAGTTTACAATAAATCATAGTTTTGGGTTTTGGACAGGCAAGAGAAGCGAGTGTTTTAATTTTTGCTAAGCAAGTTCGTGTAAATTGAATTCGTGATTTTGGTTACGCTACTGATAACGTGAAAAAATTTACCTTTTCGTGGTGTGAACCATCAATTCGAGCTCTTAAGATTGACAAGCAAAATTCATTTGATATTCGTATGTCATGTGTTGTTGATTGCTGGTGTGAGTGTCTTTGGCTCAGACTGATTGCACCTTCGGTCATTCGTAGGCGTAGGCGTAAAATCGGGCCTCATTTCCCGTCGCAGTGCGGCCACGACTGTGAGTGGCGTGCGTTTGGCTCGCGGGTGTAATCGGTCGCCACGATCGCTGGATGGAGGCGATTGGTTTTGGATATCGCTGGATGGAGGCGATGAGTTTTGTGTGAGATGGATACTGGATGGAGGTATTCCATGTGATATTGTGTGTAGAGGTTGCTGGATAGAGGCAACTGACACAGCACTGTGCACTCATTTGATGCTGAGAGAGAGAGTCGATAATGTTTAAACTTTGTGCTGATTTGAGTTTTGCTTGACAAGTAAAGAGACTTATGTTCACCAATAGAATTATTTTCGTTATTTCCTTGATTGTTAGTTTTTATGGTCAGGAAGGCCGAGTGGAAAAGTTTTGGGTACTGTTCAGATTTTCTTGTCCACAGATACCTCCCACGAGGACGTGTGAGACGTCAGAATGGCCGTGTCGGAGAATCGATACACTAGTCGGTGTTGATCATAGTCTAAAGTTATAAATTACCTTCATTTGTTATGATTTTAACGAAACGTCAAGCGGTGACAGCTGTCAAATAAATACTGCTTGGGAGTGGTCTGTGCTTGGTTCATTTGTGGGTAGTTGGTATAAGGTCGAAATGACATTTAGTAACTTTGAAAAGAAAAGGGCATTCTTGATCGGGGGGTCGGACTGATCACAAGTTGGTAATGTAATCCGTTTGCATCGGCTTGGTGCTTTGAGTTTTAATGAGAATTGTTAGTGATTTAATGAACTAAGTGCCTGTGCCCCAAGTACAGAGTCTTATTTTGAGTCTTAAATGATATCTTGGCAATAGATCACGTGAATGGGCGCAAGCACAGAACTCTCCAACGTTTCCAATATGGTACTTGCATTTCGCGTTAATAGTAACGAGTTAACTGTGATATCAATTGTAACTAATTTAGACCTCGTATGGTGTTATTATTGAAAAGATTATACCTCATTGAGTTTCTTGCCGGTATCTTCTCAATAGAGGTTATTTCCGAACCGTGCGGTAGAGTCATTGATGTAGGCCTTAATCAAATAAAGACTGGCCTAGAAGTGAAACATGATGTGTCTGCAGTTATTTCTACCACCTCAATCGACCTTGAGGATGAGTAAAGCTCATGACCAAGCTCTACTACGTGTAAAACCCATTTCATCCTGACACAGCTAGCTAGCAAACCAGGTCCGCTGGTGTGTGCGATGTCTCGTCCCGGCCCCAGTCTCCGAGTTACATATAATACATACAATAAATAACAAGCACAACATTAAAGGAGAACTCCCAAATATTTAAGAAGAAGGGGTGAGCCACATCTTCTTCAAGCTTTCCCTGAAAGAATACACAGACGAAGACAATCTATGTATTTTACCTGACGTATAATAATAATATATGATCTTTATTAATTCCATACAAGATAATAGTATGAGAATTATTTGTCGTCGATACGTGCCACTAGTGGCGCTGCCAATTTTTAACCAACTTCAAAAAAGGAGGAGGTTCTACGTTCCACTGTATGTATCTTTTTTATATTTTTTTTTTTTTTTATGTATGTTTATCGATTACTCCGTCAATTGTAGACCGATTTTCAAAATTCTTTTTTTATTCGAAAGGGTATACTCCTAAGGTGGTCCTATTGTCACCAAGTCATGATCTGATGATGGGATCCCAGGGAAATCGAGGGCAACCCTCAAATTTTATAAGCACGTATCATGTGTTTCATATATTTTCTAAGGCTATTCAAGTATTTGCGTCCGGTAGTCATCATTTCACGTTGATGAGCTGATGATGGAAGGCACAACTCCTTAACGGTTAGGAGTTGGAGGATAATTCTGAAAATTTTAAATCAACGTAAAATTGTGAAATATAAATCTTTTAACAAAAAAGTAAAACCGCCTTAAAAAAAACCTTGGAAAAAAAAAAGTAAAATAATCCTCTAAAATAATGATAAATAAACAAAATAAAATAAAATGCGTTTATTTCGGACAACAGAAACTAAAGCCTAAAGTTTTATGGCCTAGCACTAAGCAGCAGAAATATGAAGTCGGTGCTTCATTCAAAGAATATTCCGCTCGCACCGCACCGACTTCATATTTCTGCTGCTTAGTGCTAGGCCATAAAACTTTAGGCTTTCGTTTCTGTTGTTCGAAATAAACGCATTTTATTTTATTTTATTTTATTTATTTATCATTACTTTAGAGGATTATTTTACGTTTTTTTTTTACCATAGTAATTCAAAGCGTCTAGTGTAATCAACGACCTATAAAAAGTCTCAATCGCGTTCGCGTTTAAGTCTGAATTACTATGGGCACATTAGCAGCACCACTAGTGGCACGTATCGACAACAAACAATTCTCATACTATTTCACACCGTAACGCAAACGCGTTCGAGACGTATTTTTGGTCGTTGATTACACTAGACGCTCTGGATGTGGTGCGAACGTCTTACGTTACAGATGAAGAGTGTTATATAAGTTGCTATAGCAACAACTCAAATATTCTTCATTTGCATAATAGTAGATTCGAGCCAGACTACACTGACTTCGATTAAAGCCAAGTTCAAAATTAAATCTACCCTTTTTTTGACCTGTCGTCGAACTGCCAAAAACACATTTCCCAAAACAAAACGGTGATGTCACACGCAACGATAAATCCTTGTCGATGCCCGGCTATCGACTGTCGACAAGCGAACATGAACACAATTTGTAAGATAAAATAATGATTAAGGTTGCGAAACGTTGCGTCACGAGCTCACGGCGAATGATTAAACTTGCAAAAGCCGAGTAAAGGTTAGGAGCGTTTAGGGATGGGACGTTATCGATAGTTTTGCAGTATTCATTTATTTATTTAAGGCCTCGAATGGACACCACTGACGGGAAAACGTAGTGTGGGGCGTCCTGAGGCACGATGGACGGACGATCGTAAGATGGTGAAATTAAAATGTCGGAGGGTTTTCAACTTTTTTAAGTTAGGTTATTTGTAATCTCAATTTAACGACCGGATAGCCTAGTGGTTAGAGATCCTGACTACGCAGCTTGAGGTCCCATGTTCGATCCCGGTCGTGGCAGATATTTAGTATGATGA
The DNA here is from genome assembly GCA_963691665.1 of Clepsis dumicolana. Taxonomy (NCBI): domain Eukaryota; kingdom Metazoa; phylum Arthropoda; class Insecta; order Lepidoptera; family Tortricidae; genus Clepsis; species Clepsis dumicolana. Next base: position 1,034,239 of record OY829522.1, on the reverse strand, counting down.
AAACGAATGTCTGTTATTGAGTCTTGGATATTGAATAAAATTATGTATGTATGTATTTATCTATACAGGGTAAAAATACAATTATAAAGTTTTTATTTCGAAAAGAAATGTCCCATACAATCGTTGCCTCTGCTGGTCGACAATATTAAATGGGATAAAGTTTTTTTTTTTAATTTAATTAAAAAAAAAAACGGGTGTGCTCATTTCAGACTTACTCAATCCCTGGCTGAATTATTGTCGGTTCTTTAAAACGCATCTTGTACAAAGTATGTTTATTCGTTACCTACAGTACAAGCTTAGCCTAGTTTAGGACTAGGCCAATTGTCCCATGATATTTATTATTTATTTTATTTACAATAAAGAATACTTGAAATATACAAAACAAAGTGTGAACTCTGGCTTCACTGAAAATCAGCGTCATAGCACTATATACGTGCCATGACACATGCTGAGTGGAGTCCTTTTTATGACAACTACACTTTATGGTTACATTATAAGGTAATGTTATGTACATTTTCTATTCTATTCTATTCTAACATTCAAACTTTCCGCAACTTTTTCTTCCCGTTTTCCTATCGATATTCGCCCCATCCCTGCGCTCGCGCGGTACCGATCATTGTCAATTGGTTCGTGACCAAAATATACGTATCCGCTTATTATCTTAATAATTTTGTGAACAATCTCGGTCTGACTCATTTTCAGCAGATCCAAGGTTCCACAAACGATCCATTTCAAACTAGGCCTGTGTTTTGTGGTAAACTGTACTAAGAATTAGCCGGATTTTAACTTACCCTATACAACAGTCATTCCCTCAACTGGTAGAAGTCAAATTGAGAAGATTCGCTTTGGTAAGCAAAGCTTAACAGTGTAGTGCCATTTAAATTATTGGGAGTATACTTAAAGTGGCACATTGCTCGCAGAACTGATGGCCGATGGGGTCAGAAGGTTCTCAAAAGGCGTCCGCGAACTGGGAGACGAGCTGTCGGTAGGCCTCCAACAAGATGGAGCGATGACCTAGTAAAAATCGCGGGACCGCGGTGGATGCGGAAAGCACAAGACTGTTCTGAGTGGAGAGCCTTAGGGGAGGCCTATGTCTAGCAGTGGACGTCTTTTGGCTGACATGATGATGATAATGATGACAAATTGTATCAGTCAGCACCATAAAGCAGACAGACGGGAGGCGCCGTTGGCTTATCTATGCACTACAACTTTACTGACACTTTTTGAGGGGGACGACGAACACACACGTACAGCACACGTCTGCGCTCCTACAAACGCACACTAAAACAAAACTGTCACAAAAATGCTAAAAACACGCACACAATCAACAGACCCTGATCATTTTGGTCAGACTTAATGTTAGAGTTTTGGCAGAGGGGAAAGCGCGCGTTAACATCTCCGTTCCTTTCCTGCTCTAAGGTCAGCACTCTTAAAAAACTATCAGTTAAGTTAACACTGGCCTTAAGACTGCAGGTTAGGTACGAAGGCAGGGCAGGGAATTGAGGTAGCCTCGGACCTAGACTCCGTCTTCAGCGGCGGTCTGCCCCAAGGCAGTAGGGCGACAGAAACAAAACGGCGGAAGAGAAGCAAAAGATGGAGCGGGTAATAAAGGGCTGGAAGCAAATACCCTGCTTTATGGTTGCTTGGAGCGCCCATCCAAGCCTCGTTTTAGTGCCTAGGCCAGTGAATGAAAACTGAACGAGACTTGGATTAGGTTACACAAATGTAAGTACCTACAAGAGAAAAAACAATAACAATAGAACTACAAATATTTACAGGTAAACCTGCGTTAGTGGCTGTTTATCTAAGAAGCGAGAAGCTGCTTACGCCATGCGAAATAATTTTCAAGAGACGAGAAAATACAAAAGCCACTCGCTAATTTGGAATTTTGAATTTAGTTCGAATTGTAAGCGGCCAGTTGCTAGCCAATGAGGTTGGCTATGTTACAAGCTTAACTTACGGTACTATTATTTTAGCAAAACACATTACGAATTTCAATAAAATAGCTAATGGGTTCACTCGACCCGTCTTACTCTTTGACCTATTATCAAAACCGGAAACCAACATTCAATAACCGCAAGGCATAATGAATTTATTTATAAGTAAAGTTAAAAGCCAGTCAAAAGATTATAGTATAATGCCATAGGTACTTTTACATAATTTTAATTAACACTTAATTTACTTACAATAAATAATGATGCACTTACAAAATACCTCATTAGGATAAAGTGTTCTAATTAGCAAAGAAAATGTCAACATTAATTCAATCGCAGTGTAAATAAATAAAATTACACAATGATTTCATTAAAAATCTACGCAGTTGTGGTCGATATCGTGTTTATTTATTGTAATAAGTAGCATTAGCCCATTTATGGCTTATTTGCAACATCAGTACGAATTCTTGCAAATCATACTTATCCAACGCTGCCTTTCCTCGATCGAGTGTCCTTACGCTGTGTGGAAAAAACGCAGTGTATTGCGATTTAGTGGGAACTGCGTTTGTGTGATTTTTTCGTGGTAGTGGACATTAGTACCTGTTCGAACTTGTAAAGATCGGGACAGCTCACGCATCAAGTCCTTGGCATTGAGTGAGAGGGTTTATGATGACTGTCTGCATAATATTTTTAGATTGAGTGAAGGAGTGAACCCTTAGATAATAATATTTTGTTTGGAAAACTAAGAAGCACTGTGTTGATTCCTATCCAGAATACAATATATAAGGTGCTAACAAATTAGTTAGGTACAAAAGCTAGTCTTCAAGGCTAGAGTGAATACGCAATAGCCTATAAGTTCCTATAAGCCTATAAGCCTATAAGCCTGTAAGTTCAGTAACAACTGAACCAGCGAGTTACACCTTAGGCCTCATCTGCACCTTCGATCAAGTGAGATAGTCCTCAATCACTGGTCAGTTTAAGTACAGTAAAAAAAAAAAATTACCAATATATTTTACGGCAAAAATAGTAGGTACCTACTCGTCTTTAGGAGTAAATTTCATTGTACATTTCAAAACATTAAAAAAGTTACGTTAGTTTCTGGACAAAATTATAAGACAGGACACAGGATATTTTGTTCAGAAAATGATTTTTATTTTTATGTCGCTTGTATGCATAATTATTGTAAACCTTATTTTCAATGATGACTTTGAAATAATATTTTTCCTCTTGTGGTTTCGATTAAATCAATTAAAAACAACCACGACGACATTTTTGAAAAACCACAAGTGACTTACTTACCAATCATAACACTAGTTTTTTTATATAGGTACTTATTATTCATGTGCGTGAAAGACAACACGTTGTTGAAAAGCAACTATTATGTTCAAATTATTATGTACAGTGGTGTTGATAGTGGTGTGGTAGAATTCATAGGGGGGGTTGTGTAGTGGTGTGGTGGTAGAATAGAAGAATAGAATAGACTCAGAAAAATGACGTGTAATAGAGCATTCAACTGCCTTTTTGCTGAATAAAATTTCGATTTTTTTAATTTTGATGGGTGGGGGATGGTAGAGTGTTCGTATGACAGTGGTGTGGTAGAGTTGATAGGTGAGGATGTTAGGGTGTTCAGAGGATAAGAGTGGTGGAAAAACGTAAGTTTATTTTCCTATAAAAATGGTAGATATCAATAGTCTTATTTCTAAGCCTAGTTAGTGCAAATGCAAAGCTGTGGCACCTTGCGGGGTGTTTTCACTTGAGACAATACAGTGCAAACACCAGAATCAATCCAACATCAACGCAAGTACCTGACTCACCGTCAACCGTTACCAGGGCCTGGGAATTAATTAAATCCGACCCGATAAAATCGATCCACTTAAAAATAAATTAGTCCCTGCAATCAACACGATAAAGTTTAATTTGCAACACCATCTTTTACCGTTAACCTTTTTAATTTGTGAGTATTCGACGGAAATCTTTCCCGTTTAGGATTTCGAATTAGGCACCTAACTGTTGTTCGAAAAAATTTGGTAACGATTTTTTTATGTAGTCCTCTGACATTGTCTGACCTTTCATTGTTTTCTCTCTTGGGGCTAAAACAAATTCGATGTAGGTCTGCCCTTTGAATCATCGAATATTATGTAGTTACTTACTTACGTGTAAAACATACTACTTACTTACTAAATGGGCGCTGGGCGCCATGCCTTGCGGACCTGGGCCAGCCCTTGCCAGCCATCGACCCCGAGGCCCGAAAGATCCTTCTGGACTTCGTCCCTCCAGCGGTACCTAGGCCGCCCAACCGGCCTACGACCGCTCGGTCGTCCCAAGTACGCCCTCTTCACGGCTCGATACTCTCCCAGCCTCTCCACATGTCCAAGCCATCGGAGTCTGGATGCTTTCGTCTCTCCAATAATATTGGGCTCGGACACTAGGTTGTGTAAACCATACTTGGTTGTATTCTGATAAAAATGTGACCTTAATAATAATTTTTAGTCTAACTACGTCCTCCTACTATATTTATTTATAAGCTGGGCAAAAGATTATTTTTAGTAAGGGCGCCCAGCCCAATAGGGGATTTTGGGATTTACTCAAGTGCGTCAGATTAATACAAACGGGGATGCCCTCGACCACAATGAGTAGGTACATCCTCCACCCTTTTATGTTGGCGGATACCTACTGTAAGAAGGTCGCTCCCTGATTGTTAGTTTATTCGTTATTTGAATTTGAAAGAGCACAAGGTATCAGGCAAGCAAACAACCAAAGAAAAACTCTGACATAATACAGTTTTTGTCGCAGCAGCAGCAGCAGTCGCGTAATCCTGTCAGCCGAAAGACGTCCACTGCTGGACATAGGTCTTGTGCTTTCCGCATCCACCGTGGTCACGCGATCTGTACCAGTCGTCGCTCCATCTTGTTGGAGGTCCACCGACAGCTCGTCTCCCGGTCCATGGACGCCATTCGAGAACCTTCTGACCCTTTCTGAAGAATTGCGAAACTTCAGTGGCAGTGGGCGGGGCACATTGCTCGCAGGACTGATGGCAGATGGGGTCAGAGGATAAACATCAAACCAATCTTAATTTTTGGTGGGCCATGCGTTGTGAACAGGACAAGGATACAATTTTTATTTTTATTACGAAATACTTGTGCAACTTGACGCTGTTAGAAATTAGGACGAATGTCAGTTGCGACGCCATATTCGTTTTTGTGAAACATCTTGGCCTGCCATGTGTCACTGGGCCATGTGGCTAAGAGTTATTACTTTACTAGTAGGTAGGTAAAGCATAATGTATGTTATCTTACAAATAGCTGTCGTCATCTTATATATGATATCAGAAATGAATCATTTTATGTCAGAGTAACGGAAGCTAATTGTAAAAAATAATCAGGATAAAAACACATGTTACAAATAATCAAATTCGAGTAAAAAAGGTGGACTTAGAGGCTTAAGGGATCTCTACCCGCCAACCTTTGTGCGGTGGAGAGGAGTAGCTTACTACGGGTCTACAAAAAGCGAGTTCATAAGTATCAATAGGTATTGAACGCCTTAAGTCAATCATGAGCTTTTCGGTGAAGAAAACCGTTGGGAGGAAACCTGCACACTGCGAAGCAATGGTGTGTGTGAAGTTTCCAATGCGCACTGGGCCCGCGGTGGGAACTATAGCCTTGGGTTCTTATTCTGAGAGGAGTCCTGTACTCAGCAGTGGGATGTAAAAAAGGCTGGTGATGATGATGATGATGTAAAGCTGCTCCCTTAACCCCCCCCCCTCCCCCCTCCCTTCCCTTGCGGCGCGCAGTTTACGTCTCGCCACCGGCGTGGCGTGTGCTCCCAGAGGAAGGACTACGGATTAGTCCGAAACATGTCGAGCTATACTCGACTGACTCTTCTCCCTTTCACTACTCCCTTGCGCCTTGTTTCGTACTTCGGCCAAAGGTTACCTGAAATTACATGCAAATGGAATATATGACTCCATTAGGCATAATTCTGTATTGAATTAATAACGATTTCACTTGATGGAACCTCACTTAGTCAAGTCAGAGTAGATTTGCATTAGCTGTTTGAGATGATTCTAAGGTCTGGTTTTAGGGGACGGACACGGATCCGATTATGTGATGATTAAACAAAAGTGCGTGAACTTACTTATCTACAAAGTACGGAGCCCTCGGTGCGCGAGTCTGACTCTCACTTGCCAGGTTTTTTCGCATTAGACGTAGCTATCACTATCACACACGTGTGATCACGGGTGAGAAAATATATTTTTTAATACAGTTGCTCAAAAAGTGGTATTTTTTGTAGCTACGTCTAGTGCGGAAAGATGGATTTTTCGTAATAGTGTTTTTTACTTTTCCAAGGCGCCGCCGGCACCGGGCCGCCTACACCTTCCTCCTCTTTCACGACAGGGCAGCCCCCGCCGGCTCACCGACTTTGGTTTCATTGTAATTTTCTCGCAAATGTATTAAAAAACATCGTTTGGTACACGTGCGGAAATGTCATTTTCACTCGTCCTGAGTCTCGACCCTCGCCTCACGGCTCGGGCTTAGACTCCCCAGAACTCCTGCACAATGACATACTTTCCGCACTTATCTCAAAAAGTACTATTTTAGTCCATTTATACTACTTGTGACCAACTCAATATTTCATTGTAAAACATCGTGGCTATCTTAACCAATTGTAAACACAACCCCTTGCTCCCTGAAACCGAACACGCACAGATATTTGCCATGCCTGTGAGCTGAGCACTCGTCATCTCATGATATTCCTACTAATTGGAGGCAATGGAGTATACTATTTGCATGTGAGATTAAATTCGCCATAAAATTATGACATAATACACTTATGAACTTAAACAATCAGGTACTTTTTAGTTCATAAATATATGGACCCGTTTCACCCATTACATGGTTGCTTGATATGTTATACTTAGTATATAGTTATAGATACGGACGTTTTTTTTTAATTTACCTCCCAAAAGTTACTACCTAAGTAATTAATAAGTTTAGATCAGCTTTTACGAATATTTGCGTAAACTACTGCAACAATGTATTTACGATGTAATAGACTATATTGTGGCGTCACAATCATAACAAACTGTACGCGTGTCATTGATAAGACTGATAAGAAAATTGCAATGCGAAGGGTGCTAGAGATCCTTTGAATATTTTTTCAACGACTTTTTGGGGAAAACTTTAAGTAAAACTCTAAGAGAAACAGTAAAACCAATGGAATTGCATTCAGCCCTGTATGCCAGAAAAAATATGTGTTGCAGATTATGATACACTTCAAGACAGTGGAATAACAACAGAACTAACACCGTTACGACCTAGTAAGAGACCGAGATAGAGAGCTAGATAGTTAGAGACCCTGACTATGGAGCTTGAGGTCCTGGGTTCGATCACCAGTCGGGGCAGATGTTTGTATGATGAATGCGAATGTTTGCTCTCGGGTCTTGTATGTTTAATACAAGTACGTATTTATCAATATATAAGTATGTGTTTATCCGTTGTCTAGTAACTATAGTACAGGTTTGGCCTAGTTTGGGACTAGGTCAATTGGTGTCAATTGTCCCATGATATTTATTTAAAACGACGTCTTTAAACATTATACGGAATCCGTCACTCTCTAACAAGCTGCACATAACGAGGATGACGAATCACCAACCAATTTAATCTATGAAAAAACAGGATGGATTCATATCATATCATTCACGAAAGGACACTACAGAATATTAAATAGATTGTACAATCGTTTTAAATATGGCGTGGCTTTTAAAACTTGTATGTACATGTCAAGATTTAAGGTAAACTGCCACAAAGTTATCTGTTCCGATGACAGTGTCGCTGTTGGCGAACACAGTGTTGCTGTTAAAAGGACTTTAATTATGATTTCAGTTTTGACCACCCGCTCGGATAAGTTTGTAGGTTAAAGTAAGTAGGTTTAAGTTTCTAGGTAGAGGTCGTTGGACTATATTATCGTCATAGCAGGCTTATAGGTATTTGCATTTTGTGAGTCAGGTTCGAGAAAAATCGCGTTCAATATTGACTAGTTTCTCTTCCTTGCGAAACCACAATGTCTCACCGATAGCGCTGACCGAGTTCAAATGGAGTATAGTTATTAATTATGTAGGAATTGAAATTGAGTGTAATGCCTCATGTAACTTATTTTACAAAGTCATCATTGATATACAAAAACAGACAGATACGCCACCGTTTCACTGCGCGCGGACGCCGGACAAGCAATAAAATTATAGGTGACTAGCTGTTGCCCGCGATTTCGTCCGCGTAGATTTCGGTTATCGGTATCCCGCGGGAACTATGTAATTTTCCCGAATAAAAAGTAGCCTATGTTATTCCTCAGTATTCAAACTATCTTCTTACCAAATTTCATCTAGATTGGTGCACGGTTTACCCGTGAAGAGGTAACAAACAGACAGAAAGAAAGACAGACAGACATTACTTTCGCATTTTATGATTATTAGTTAGGATTAGGTGATTAGGTGATTTGGTGACTTAATCCCCTGATGGTGGACATTATGTCAGTCTAATGACAGCTAATGAGCGAGAGCCGCGTTTTGTCAGCGCTGAACAGATGCGTGGCCTATCTTTAATGTTTTGTATACTTATCGATGAACGTAATATTATTGTGTCAAAGTTTGTTTCTTTTTCTATTCCGAGAAATTCAGAGGTTCAAGTTGGGGCTCGAACCCACGACCTTCTGTTAGAGAGGCCTACCAAACCGTTTTGCTTTATTATGTACGTTTAAACTGAATGACCTATAATTTTTCAAGCGAAGTCTCTAGTCCTCAAATAAAATTTTTCGAATACCGTTTACAAAATCATCTAATGACACTTAAGAGGTAAATTTTAGAGTTCAAAATAGCTAAACTGAGCAGCAAAATGGAATGGCTGTAAAAATTACAACTGTGTAAACAGCAGCAAGTGTACACAAGTTCTTTCACATTATAGTACGGGAACGGAACGTTCCTCGTTGTACTGGTAGATTTGTCCTTACTAAACTATTTTTAAACCTCCGACGAAAAAAATACGGTGATAGGAATAGGCCACAACAGTTATAAAAAACGCTGACGGTGCGTTAACGCAGGAAAATTAGGAACAAAACGTGATGCATAAGACTTAGTCACGTCACTGCGTTTACGCTGCGTCAAGCTTCGCTGTGGGCGATGGCTTATAAGTTCGACGTGTGTATCTGTGTGTCTGCCTATGATTACGTAGCTCCTAACCATAGACCGTTAAGTTTTAGTAATATTGGATAGAACTTTTCTGAGTTGTAGTCGTTTGCTCCAAATAAATTAGGTAGGTGTTATTGATCAGAAATATTTATTACTTTTCATCACCTTATAAAGACGATTTTGAATACCTTTCCTTATCACAAACCAGATAAGGTAAGTTTATTGAGTGACAAAAATTAACATACTACAAACCATCATATTCAGCGCAGGTTTATTTCTCAATCGTATTCATAATTTTTTAATGAGTACTTACATTAAAAAAAACACTTAATCTTAGCTATATTAACGACTATTCTATTAGTACCTTAATACAAACTTAATTACTTAATTTGGCTTACCCAAAGAGTTTTAAATCGATCTTAATGTTTAATCCTTTAAAAAAACTAACAAAATACATTTTAATTAATATTGTAATCTACTCGTACCAACCAAAACCGGTTTCATCCACTACTAGAGCAGACTGGTCGGAACGACCCAACAGAGGGTTGAGCACGACTTCACGAATGCTGCGTAACGTAAAATCGCATAGTAAACGTTGTCGAGTCTTGTATGACGTTTGGAACAGCGCCCGCCCGTGAGCGCATTTGAAATTAAAATTTAGTATGAGGTTTCTCGATATCGATACGATAACCGTAACGTTACGCCGCATTCGGAAAGTCGTGCTCGATCCTCAGAGGCCCGAGTACGGACATTCGAAACCTGCGTAAAGAAATCGGGTAGTAACGTTACCGAGAAATTCGTATGATGTTTGGAACCAGCTCCCGCCCGTGAGCGTATTTGAAACTAAAATTGAATGAGGTTTCTCGATTTCGATACGATAACGTAACGTTACGCAGGATTCGAAAACTCGTGCATAGCATCACTTCTATTAGCAGCTATCTTTAAGATATATATTGATTTAAACTTTCGCGATTTTCACACATTATCATGATACTCGGGACTTAATCGCGTAAAAATATTTATGTTTAAATTTGAATTTAAATACCTCGACGTTTCGGACCCGACGTTGCGTCCATGGTCTCCAAGGGACTGAAGAGGCGGGTATCAACATCTCCTAGCTGCACGGGTTCCTCGAACTACCCGCTCTTGGTCTTTTTTATTAGTTTCTTCACTAGGGTTGCCACTAGTCCGACACACAACACTCACAACATCCGGCGATTTATGAGACGATATTTGATGACGCTTACACATTCTGATTACCGGATTCCACGAAGATGAAAACTTGAAACCATCCTCCCGGTTGAAATTACGATGTTGTGATGTTGCGATGTGTGTGCGATGTGTATGATGTTACGAGCTAGGAGATGTTGATACCCGCCTCTTCAGTCGCTTCGAGACCATGGAGGCAACGTCGCGTCCGAAACGTCGAGGTATTTAAATCCAAATTTAAATATAAATGTTTTTTACGCGATTAAGTCCCGAGTCTCATGATAATATCTTTAGGATATTCATAACAAAAATAATATTTTATTGTATAAGTATATTTTACTAAGCAAATTAATAAGTTCCCATTAGAACAAACCATCAAACATCACGGATCCGGTTTGATCCAGTAACCAGTTCTGGAACAAACTGGTATTACGGAGCCAGCGAACAGCTGTTTTTGACGTTTCAACAGCATTCGTTTTTAAAAACAATTTGTAGTTAATCTAAAATGTCACTATTGGTAAGTTCAGTGTAATGTGACAATAAGTACGTTAAAGAAAAAAATATTTTCAGTTTTTTACCATTACCTTGCTCTGAGCGTTTAGAAATTGAGGAAGAAAATATACCTACTAATTTTTCGACTATGTAGGTATCTACTGTTTTCCTTGTAATTTTCTGTTCACGTTTTTCTTTTGTATGTGTTATATAGGTAAACTAGATTATGCCCCGCGGCTTTGCCCCGTGAAATATTTGCTAAATTAAACGAACTTACCTTAAGTGAAGTTCTATTTCAATTTTACGATCTTCACCATCATGGAAAACTATGCAGCAGAACGGATGTTATGCCGCGATCCACAACATATAAAGTAGTTAAAAACGTGACTCGAACAGGTTGCTCTCCGATGACAGCTGCCGTCGTCCTGTATCTTCACTCTAATCTAAAGCACCACGAACAACCCTAAAGAACTTAAGGGGAAAAAAAATAATAAGGGTCAAGGGTGGGTTGTTCCATGATGGTGAAGATCGTAAAATTGAAATAGAACTTCACTTAAGGTAAGTTCGTTTAATTTAGCAATTTTACTCTTTCACCATCATGGAAAACTATGCAGATGTTTAAAGCTAGGGTTGTGAGTGTACTAATGAATAAGGGCTCATGAAGAAATCACATGTTTATTTTATGGAAGAAAACTTAAAATTACATGTCATTTAAAACCTCTTATTCTTGAACATTATAATGCGAGAATGTTTAAATTTATTAATAACATGGACATAACATATACCCACATTTTATACTCAACAATGCAAAATAATCAATAACTCAACTAACTAAAAGAAAACATTCCTTCTTATAATTATAACTGCATAAAACATTGACATAAACAAAATTAAAAAAGCGAACTTAACTCTCTCATTCTCTTAGAGAATCACAAATTAATGTGCTCATGTTATTAGTGTCCTCTAACAGAGGCCTGTTATAAAATTTTGCAAATACACTTGAATTGCGAGACCAGCCCGCACATTTCCTTATGGCATCTATTGTCATACCAGCCCGGCAGGCTGCAGAGGTGGAGGCATGCCTAGTACTATGAGAAGAGAAAATATTTGTATCTATGCCTGCCTCTTGCATGGTACATTTTATCCATCTACCTATAGATTGAGTTGACACTTTTTTGTATGGTTTCTTGTAGGTAATAATTAAGTCATTGATGTCTTTCCTGTTATCTTTGGTTAATTTGATGTAATCAATAACAGTTTTTACAGGGCAAATCTCTGGTTTTGGAGCATAATATGACAATTTTAAGATTGGTGGTTCACAACCCTGTCTAGATGTTTTTATCAACTCTAAAATATTTATAGTCAGACCTGTGTCACTATAACTAATATTGTTTAATTTGATTAGTGACAATGTTTGAATTCTGTGGCCTGTAGTTAATGCTAAAAGAGTGACGAGTTTCTTTGTTAATTTTTCAATGCTTAATAACTCGTTAGGGGACCAGGATGATAATAGACTAAGTACAGTACCAGGGTCCCAAGTAGTGGTATATTTAGGCTTAATTGGTCTTGTCCTAAAGACTCCTTTGAAAAACCTTTTAATTCTATCATCCGTACCCACCTTTGGACCCATTAGCAACGATAAGGCGGATCTGAAACTGTTTAGCGTACCATAGGATGCGCCAGAGTTAAAATGGTTTGTAAGAAATATTAATATGAAAGGTACTGAACCCTCATATGGTACGATATTATGTATTGAGCAAAAACTCCACCAAAGCTGCAAGCCTGTATTATATTGTTTAATTGTAGCATGCGCTAAAGAGGACAACATAATATTAATTGCTGAGTGTGGCACACCTCTCCGTTTCAGCGCCTCGCTGAGAGCAGCCCTGCAGCCAGGGTAAGGGTCTGATGTAACGGATGATGATCTCTGAAATGGGAGGATAATAACCATTTACTTGGTTTGAAAATAATTGGGGGATTCTGTAACAAAGCCGTAAATATTGGGAACCAGGGTTGGGTTTTCCAGTAAGGGACAACTAAGATGCCTGTAGCTCTGTCAATTTTAATTTTTTGTAGTACTCTCAATACTAGATTAAAAGGTGGAAAGGCATAAAAAAAGTAATTTGACCATTTAACTGTAAATGCATCAATGGCTATTGCATCAGGATCTTTTTTCCAACTAATAAAACGTTTACATTTTTTGTTAGACCGTGATGCAAAAAGGTCTATCTCTGGCTCCCCAAGCTCTGTAACTATCGTTAGAAATGCGATATTAGATAATTCCCATTCTATTGTCTGTTTCCTTGACTCATAATCAGCTACTGTATTTTCCTTCGTATTTATGTAGGACGCAAACAAAAATATGTTCCTAGCCTCACAAAATTGCCATATTTCACGTGTAATACCGTTTAGATGAGGGTACTGGACTCCTCCCATCCTAATAATGTATGATACAGCTGTTGTATTATCAATTCTTATTAATATATCACAGTTTGTTAAGTCACTGGTTAAGCATTTTAGACCAAAAAAAGCTGCCTTTAATTCTAAAAAGTTAATATGACATTTTTGTTCCTCTCTTGTCCATAGACCCGCTGACTTTTTAGACTCACATACTGCCCCCCAACCAGACCGTGATGCATCGGTAAACAGCTCAGTGGCGTATATATACTGTCTTATAGGGTTATTAGATCGGTTAAGGCTGGTAAGCCACCAATTGAACTCTGAATGTAAGTATTGAGGTATTTGCATATGGGCATCATAGTTATCTTTATTATATTTAAGTGCTAAGAACTTTTCCCTTTCTAACAATTTAGTATATAGAGGCCCATATTTAATGCCTGTGCAGGCAGAGTTCAATAGGCCTAAAAGGTGAGAAAATTCCCTGATATTACAGAGTTCTTTATGTTTAAAGGATTTTACAACTTCTGATATAACATTTATTTTAGACTCAGGGAGGGATATCGTCATGTTTTCGGAGTCTAGCATGAAACCCAAATATTTACAATATTTAGATGGTAGGAAACAGGTTTTTTCTGTATTAATTACAAATCCTAAGCTTTGTAGCAGTTGACTAATCTCATGAATATTATTAAGGCAGGTTGTATATTCTTCGCTAAAACAGATAATATCATCGAGATAAATTGACAGAGTTATGTTCTGTTCTCTTAAGTAGGAAATGACTGGCTTTAATAACTTTGTGAACGCGTAAGGGGCCGTGCAAAGTCCAAATGGTAGAGCGTTAAATTGATAGAGTTTGTTATCAAATTCAAATCTCAGAAATTTCTTACTATTATCTGCAATTTTGACCGAGAAATATGCCTCCTTCAGGTCTATTGTGGCCATAGTACTAGGCATGCCTCCACCTCTGCAGCCTGCCGGGCTGGTATGACAATAGATGCCATAAGGAAATGTGCGGGCTGGTCTCGCAATTCAAGTGTATTTGCAAAATTTTATAACAGGCCTCTGTTAGAGGACACTAATAACATGAGCACATTGCCCCGTTGCTTTGCCCCGTGAAATATTTCAAAATGGGCTAGTTCCATATGCCGTGGGAATTTAGAAAAATTGAATAATAATAAATAAATAAATATCATGGGACAATTGACACCAATTGACCTAGTCCCAAACTAGGCAAAGCCTGTACTATGGGTACTAGACAACGGATAAACATACTTATATATGTAGATGTATACATACTTGAATACATGTTAAACATCCAAGACCCGAGAACAAACAAACAACTGCCCCGACCGGGAATCGAACCCGGGACCTCAAGCTTCGTAATCAGGGTCTCTAACCACTAGGCAATCCGGTCGTCAAATCCCTTCTTAGTGCACCTCTAGGATACTCAAGGTATATGTTTGCCAAATTTCAAGTAGTTTAGGCTGTGCGTTATCTGTCAGTCAGTCAGTCAGTCACGGTACTGTTTTATTATGGGTACCTATAGATGGTATCCAATAAAATAAAAATCGTCCAAGACCCAGTTAGTAGTTGCGAAAAAATCCTTGCATGTTTAATTACTAATATAATATATTATATTATAACATTACTATTTTTTTTTACTAATATACATATACTTAGGTAACAAAAATTTATAAGTTTCTCAAAATAAATGATCAACTATTTTATTCCTCGCTTACCTGTAAAGCTTAATTAGTGTGACAGGTTTCATTTTTAAATTCATTATTATGATGCACTATAACTGCCCTGATTATTTCACATTTCCATTATCGCTGGCAGGGGAGGGGGACACTTGAATCCCCCGCTTGAATTTTAAAATGACCACTTTATAAAATCAAATCAATTGATAAATTATCTTTGCACACCTGTGCCCTAAGCACGACTTGTCGAATCCTGCGTTACGTTACGGTTATCGTATCGAGATCGAGAAATCTCATACTAAATTTTAGTTCCAAATACGCTCGCGGGCGACGCTGTTCCAAACGTCATACAAACTCGTTATAGTTTACTATTCGATTTTACGTGACGCAGGATTCGACAAGTCGTGCTTAGGGCACTGAAATACCCATCCTATGACACCCCACACCATGGGATGCATAGGAAAAAAGAAAACATCCCCCACGTTACGTAAGTATGTATAAGCATGCCACAAATCACATTTTACTAGTACCAAAAGTCACTGAGTTATACCGCGAACAGACAGACTCACGAAAATGCTGAAACTGTAAGCGTTCCTTGTTGATTACGGAACCCTAAAACAACACAACTAACTAACAACAACGACCCGCCAAATCCTTTAAATCTAAAGCACATTCTATGAAAAACAAAAATCTTAAACCCTTCACTTGGAATAAAGCTAAAAAAAACTCTGCAGTCTCGCATAGCCGTCCACGTCGAACGAAAAAAGTGGGGAAAAACTCCCGCCTGTACATAATTGAAAATACCTAAAATAACTGGGATACCGGGATTTTTCTGTAAACTCCCGCCTAACAATCCCGGTGGATAATTCTTCAACGATATTGTCATTTTCGTTGCGATCAAAAGAGCCTTATTGCATTTTTCGCGGAGCTGTCGGTTATTGGAAGTGACTAAAGTTTTCTTGTGCTTATGAAAGTCTTAATGGGGTTTTTGTGATGCTTCAGGAGTGTAATTCTCGAAGGTTGGGTGGCTGATTCAGAGTTGAAGTTACGTATTACTTTGAACATTCAAGTAAACAAATAAACACAGAGAACTTTTAGTTTAGCAAGTAAGGGAATTTGTGAATATTCGTCTCATATACACTGCTTAAAAATCGACGGCCCCGCGAATAACCGTGTAAGAGCTATTACACGTTTTTTTGTTTATTACATAATAACGTCCTTTTATCTATAACGCACGTCGTTTTCTTTCTTGCAAAAATAATGATATATATTATAACCTATTTTAAGTTAAATTCAATGTCATGATCTCAGTTGAAGTATCTTTTTGTATTTTTTCTCCCAATTTTTTATTTTTACGATTTTCCCATGAATATCAATTGACAACATTTCATGTTTTTCACACCCGGAAATTAATATAGGTATCGATAGGGCTTTGCCTCCTGAACACACCACTATGTTTATAGAATTTTTATATTAAGTACTTATTTTTTTTAAATACAAGGGAATAAAATAAAATTATCAATTCTACCAAAATTACGCAAGAATGGGTGTACATGTTATGTTTGACAATGTCAGATTTGACATCTTGGGTTTTATTTTTTTTGATCGTGACAAGACAAAGGCAATTGATTCATCCTAGCGTACTTTCGGAGTTACGTCCTTTTGGAATAAGTACCTTTTAATAAATTTATAATAAATTAATTACAAATCCTAATGAAAATTTAAAATCGTAGGTTTGCTCCTCTTTCAAAGTAGATTGCAGAATCAAATCAAGTCTTAAAAATACGAAATGTTGTCAATTATATTTTTTATAAACTCACTGAAACATAATAATGTTTCATGTCAATCGTGGTGTAGAGGAAAAGCACACGATCTCGAGTGTCGAGGATCCCGATTCCCGGGGTTGGCATTTTTTTGGTTTTTTTTTCTGTATATTCATGTTTCAGTGAGTTTATAAAAAAAAAGATTAAATTAATGTTTTTTTCTAGAAAAAATACAATGCGGAATACGCAGGAAAAAACCAAACCACACAAATTATCTCATCTATTTTGAACAATAAAAACGCGTGTCATCATCTTGCGGCTTGTGTAAACTACTTTGCACAGTTATTCGTGTAAATTTGTTCTAACGAAATTTTTTGTATTGTCTCATACAATATGCAAGCAAATCGAATTGCTAGTGTAAGAGCCTATTATTGTTCACCTTTACGAAGTTTTACATTACTGTATTGATCTGTATCTAGTCGAGCACTTATCGTTACGAGTGTAACACGAATAACAGTGTAATTAAAGTTACAAATAAAATTTGCCAAGAATAAAAAAAACACATGTTATTCTTACATTATCTCGAATTTCCATTTCGGGCATAAATACGTTTGATTGTAATTTTTCATTGTTTTCCGTATACGCTGTTTTAAATTTAATATGTGGTAGTTTTTATTTTCTGGTAATGGAAATGTGTTCTTTCTTTAAAAAAGTGAAACAGCCTCCTTTAACGCTGACAAGTCACACTGATACGTCCTGAAACGCAACGTTAAATTTCGTGGAGATTACGGAAAATGAGGTCATAAAGCAAAATTACCTACTAAAGAATCTTTGAAATTGTGCCTATTCGGATCTTCTTGCCTTTTTCATACCCCCATGTAACTTTTATTACTTGACAATGATATGCTTGAGAATTCTTATTAAGTTTTTAAGGACGTAGAGTTTTATACGACTTGCGCTTGGCTGGTGAGATATCGTTTTATTGCAGGGAATAATCTTTATGCTGATTAAGGAATCAGCATCAGCATCAGCATCAAAATCATGTTAATTTGATTTTCGTGTATCATTTAAGTACTATAAATTTTATTTACATAGTAAAAGCAATTTACAATGACATTAAATCTAAGCTAAAACTAAATAAACTAAAACTTAAAACTAAATTAAATCTGAATAAGGCCCCCGTGGCATAGTGCCCAAAAGGCTGGCAGCGTTGCCACGCTGAATAGCGATGCTGATTCTTTGAGAAAGAAAACTGCCAGCCCTTTGGTCACAAGTTGTATCAACTAAGCGCTTTTGCAACTCTGAAATAAGTACTTAGGTGTGCTTAGAAGTGATCTGAGCACACTCGCGCTGACAGTCTCATGAGCAGCAAAGATGCCAAACTGTGCTTGAAAGTGTACTTACGAAGCTGCGACTGCAGCAATGACTATTGCTGCTAAATTGCCAGGCCCACTCTCGTGAATAGAAACTTAAGCGGTAATGTATAAGATTTTCTTAAGTATCAGTGAGGAATTTTGCTAAGGGATTTTCCAAAATTCTCTTGACATAAGGAACTAAATGTAGTTCTTGAACTAAAAACAATTAATTTGCTTACAAATTTATGTTGATTATTGTGACACCTACCCCTCCACTCCACTGCCACATGAATCAACAAATGTTACACAGGCCTAACTTTCACCATCACTACACTATACCACACTATACGCTGATCTTACATGGTGGTCGCGTGTGAGCAAATAATAGTTCTTAGTGCATAACTATGAACCTCCGCAAAGTAACGCCTGTTTTAACCAATTATTTAGCTTAATGTTCTACTAGCATTAAATTAACGTAAAGCCAAAAGCCGTGATAGCCTAGCTGTTTGACCTATGGCCTCTCAAGCAGAGTGTCGTGTGTGCAAATCCAGCTCGCACCTCTGAGTTTTTCGGAATTTATGTGCGGAATTACATTTGTAATTTATCATGAGCTTTTCGGTGAAGGAAACATCGAGAGGAAACCTGCACACACCTGCGAAGCAATTCAATGATGTGTGTGAAGTTCCCAATCCGCACTGGGCCCGCGTGGCTATAGCCCAAACCCTCTCATTCTGAGAGGAGGCCTGTACCCAGCAGTGGGACGTAAAAATGGGCTGGTGTTGATGATGATGATGAAAGCCAAACGTGTTTCTTCGCCTAAGAAACGAGAAGATTCGAGCAAATCGGCGTCTAGCGTCTGTTACAGCCATGATTTATACCTTTCTCAAACAACTGAGATCCACTAAAAATACAAGTAAAACTAAGATAATATGAGAGAGAGAGAGAGAGAGAGAGAGAAACATTTATTCACATACATTCGACACATACAGAGAGAACCAGAATATAACCCAGATTCGTATACAACGTTGCGTTATCAGCCCACGAAAGTATAACATCCCCCCGTCCTTCATGTTCGGTTCATTGCACGATACCACGAAGCGCTACCGTGTTGGTGCAAGATAGTGTGACCAGCGGAAAAATGCGGCCTTGGATCGAGAACTAAAATGGTGGTTTGCGAGGTCCATCCAGTTTGTTACCTTACTTGATAATCCTGCAGTGCTTGCACTGTTGTGTTCCGGTGTGGAGAGTAAGACAGCCGGTGTAATTACGGGCACAAGAGGCAATTCAACTTAGCTCTCTAGGTAGGCAACGCGTCTGCAAACCCTCGAGTGTTACTGGTGTCTATGGGCAGTGGTGATCACTTACCACCAGGTGACCCACTTGCTCGTTTGCCTTCCTTGTCGCATAAAAAAAAACATCACATCGCCTGGAATTCATCCACTGCTGGTTATAGGCCTTCCCCAAGGATCTCCACGACGATCAGTCTTATGCTACCCGCGTGGCTTCCTGCGATCTTTCAGATCGTCCACCTTGCGGGAGGCCTACCAACACTTAGCCTTTTCGTACGCGATCGCCACAGTTTCTTTCGAGGCTGATACCCTAATCAATGGTGACTAACTGATGCTGCTTATACGTCCACTTTAGGTCCCATGTCATGACAATGTATGGAACCAGTGTGCACCAGCGTGTTAGGAAACATCTACCTTCCAAAGATATCACTTTTTATTCCTCCTATTTATTTATTTATTATCAAAACAATTTTACAGCATTATAGCAAAGCCAATGCGCTATAAAACTTAAATATAAACTGTGACGAAGTGACGTCACAGGCCGCACGCAGCGTCGCTGCGCGGCCGCCGCCCCACCACCGACACCGTGCAACAGGCGCAGCAGCGTATAAAACGGGCCGCACGCCAGTACAGGTGAACACTCGTCGGGGAGCGCTCCGAGGGGAAGAACGCCAGGCGGCTCGTGGAAATTCGTACCGCCCGTTCCTACTCTCTCAAGTGCTCGTCGGCTAGTGCCTCCGCCTCCCGCCCCGCTCCTTTTCTGCCCTCTGCATGCGACACGGGTCCACCCAGTGGTGAGTGCTCAGAAGGGAAGAACGCCAGGCGGCTCGTGGGAATTCGTCCCGCCCGTTCCGACTTTCGTAAGCGCTCATCAGGGGACACCCCTGTCTCCCGCCTTCCGCCCTTACCGCCCTTCGCATGTAAATCGGGAACCAACTGGTCGACCTTGGCGGTATAGTCCGCCGGTCTCGGAAGGTACCCTGACTAACCACCACCGTAGGGCAACCTAACCTCTTGCATGTAGCTCGGGATCCAACGGGTCGACCTTGGCGGTATAGTCCGCCGGTCTCGGAAGGATCCCTGATTAACACCAACGGTAGGGAAACCTAACTACTACCTACTAGCGTTAGCTATCCTTCCCTCCCGCTAGGGTTCCGTGCGCGCCCGTCATAGCCCACCGTTACACACTTCCGTTTGAAGGTTCTGCGAAACCTTTCCGCGCCGGCCGCGTACCTATTTGTGAATACTTAGACATGCTATATGATAATACATAAGATACCTATGTTAGATGAATAAATTGGTGTTGGATTTTGGTATTCACTCTTTCCTTTCGCCCCCTCACCCGAGACCCCTGAGCTAGCTAGTTTAAAACGAACCCCGGGCTTAACCAGTCCGGGATTCTTAATGTGCAGTGCGCCCCGCGTACCCAACATCACAAAACAATAATACAAAACAAAAGTACATATAAAAATTAAAAAAAAAACATTACAACTATTTAGGGAGTTTTAAATGTCAGTTTCGCTTCCCTAAAGCGTCGGAACACCACACCCTCCGGCCAAAAGTCGGAGCGCAGGAACATCTGCTGGTGCTTGGCAGGCACTTGGAGTCTAAAGGAGCTAAATTTGTTAGCCCTATAACAGTCGACCCGCTGTTCAGAGACTGCATGGAGGCGGACGAGACAGTCACCATGTCCTACTGGAATGTTCTGAAGTGGAGGTCTACAGTTTACTACACCTGGGGTCGCCGGGGTCGCTCGCTCCATGAGGTCGCCAGCAGAGTGTAGAGTCTGCCCTGCTTTCTCCAAGAGCTGGGTTGCCATGAGTAGTGCCGTCAGCTTCACCTAAAATCTACGAATAATAGTATCTATGGAAGAGTAACTAAGCCCGAAAAATGGCTCCACGACATAGATACCGTAATAGGCGTGGAATTTTTTAAGAACGAAACAATACGTCAATCAGCCGTGTCATTCGTGACGTGCGGGCTTGTGTCACGGGAGCTTCGATTCAGAGTATTATTATGTTTTGCGTAATTTAATCTTTCTCAAATATGCCATCGTGTATCGTGAAGTGGTGTAGAAACCAAACGGACATGAAAAACACTGGAATTACCTTTCTTATGTAAGTAAATACACATTTTAAAAAGCCATGATCGACAATCACGCCGTCCTCGCTAATCAGGATAGCTGGATGATTCGCCCGAACATTGTCGAGAAAGGCCGAGCGCAGCCGACGCGTGTCGCCGCTCATTGGCGAGCTGCGATTTTCGATGTGCGAGTGTCACGTGTGTATATGTGTATGTCATAGTTGAGCGTTTTATTTATTCATTTATTTATTTATTTATTCATTTATTCATTTAATCATGTTCATTACATATATGGTGTTAGATCAACAGGCGGTAGGTACATGACACCCTGTTAGGGTATAAAATGTCAAGAATGCTTATGTCTATGTTAATGCTAATAGGTATTGTACACATTCATTAATTATACGGATTATGCATAGTTATTAAATAAGGTCAATAAATAAAATAATTCAAATGATACAATTATCCATGTTACTTCGCGAAATCTAGGATTAAATTAAGAAAATGTTGATAAGAATGTCATGCAAGTATATTATATTATGTCCGTTAATTAAAAAATAAACTAAAAATAAATTAGTGGGTAAATAATGTTAGTATCACGGTATTCATGGTGTTTCATTCAGATAATCGTCGATCTTGTAATAACATTTTTCGATGAGCATTTTTTTCAGTTTCATTTTGAATATCCTGTCGTTGTTTTCATGTCTGAGGTTTTCCGGTATTTTGTTAGCTATGCGTATGCATCGGTGATATGGGCCATTTTTAAACATAACAAGGTTTGATTTAGGTAGTAGTAATTGGTTTTTATTTTGCCTTTGTGACCTTAATTATTTCCTGAACGTACACAGATCAGCATGTTTCCTTACAAACGGTGTCATACTTCGACAAACGAGGTTTGGCGACGAGCGAAGCAGGGACGGGAACTTTGCCCATCATTAAGAGATGAAAAACTGCATATCTCGGTCACGTCCTAGATATAATCTTCTGCAGCTTGTAATGAATAGCAAGATAGCTGGTAAGCGGCGAGTTGGTCGGGAAAGAAGTCGTGGCTCCGCAACATCCGAGACGGACTGGAATAGCGAGCGCATCCGAATTGTAATTACAGACAGGAATTCCAGAAGTTGGTAGCCTAACTTCACTAGTTGGAGAGGCACTTGAAGAATAATATTTTCGTGCGCCGATGTATGTAGGCGTTAAGCTTCCATATCATTATGGTTCGCTTCCTGCTGCCATAAAATATGCGCAAATTAGTCGTCGAATCCCGGAAAATAGCTCGTGTTTCAATTAAAAAATAACCTCCTGTAACTTGCACCGCACGGCGAGATAGCCCAAACGATACAGTGGTATCACGATCAACTGTCAAGGTGCGAGGCAGCAGACTCTGCGACGACTAACGGCCGATAAGAATTGTTTTTATACGAGGGCTGGAAGGTCGTGTGGCAATTACAGTTCATTGCTTATAGGCTGTAGCCTACGTAACGTACCTACGTAGGCCTGTAGGCCGTAGCTACCTTTGAGGTGGCAACACAAACTACTAAAAACCTGACTTCAAATAAAAAAACCGCATTCGGTTCTGTTTAACCGTCTCAGAGCTACGGTGCAATAGACAGACACACAGACATACAGACACACATAGCGGTCAAACTTATAACCTCCCCCTTTTTTGCGTTGGGGGTTTAAAAGAGGCTAGAAGCTCAAGATAAACATACTTAAGTATTATACATAAATACATATTAAACATCCGAAACTCGAGAACAAACATTCATATTCATCATACGGACTTCAGAGGGTCGAGCACGACTTTACGAATGCTGCGTCACGTAAAATCGAATAGTAAACGTTGTCGTGTTTGTATGACGTTTGGAATAGCGCCCGCCCGTGAGCGTAATTAGAACTAAAATTTAGTATGAGGTTTCTCGATCTCGATACGATAACCGTAACGTTACGCAGCATTCGTTAAGTCGTGCTCGACCCTCTGCCCGACCGGGGATCGAACCCGGGGCCTCAAGCTTCATACTCAGGTTTTCTAACCACTAGGCCATTCCGATCGTCAATATTATAAGTGAGTGATCTGTTTATCACTATAACCGATTTGACACTTCGACGCTAAATGGTTTGTTTCAAGCACGGTTAAAAATTATTTATAAATAAAGACAAACATCGTAAAACTTATCCTAGGGGCCGTACGTGATCTTTTTTAAGCATTTTTTAACCCCCCTCCCCCTTGGTGATAGATGGTGAGATTTAAGATTGAGACACAAACTGCTAATCTCCATACGAACTTGCGTACCTCCGAAATATAAGGTTCACTAGATGGCGTAGCCTTCATATAACACCCATTCGTGCTAAATAACGCCATCTATTGAACTTTATATTTTGGAGGTACGCAAGTTAGTATGGAGATTGGCAGTCTTCATATTACTTGTCTGTGGTATTATGGATTCATTCAGCAAGAACCTTTAAGTAGTTGTAGGTACCTATAGGCCTATAGCTACCTACAATCGTAAACTCGTGCGATAAAATGATCCTATACCTACAAAGTACATCTAAATATAGTATGTAATTGTATGAGATGTTGAACTATATCGCTATGCCCTTGACTCCATCGGGACTTGTAACAACTTGTTAGGTACAGTGCCCTAAGCACGACTTGTCGAATCCTGCGTCACGTAAAATCGAATAGTAAACTATAACAAGTTTGTATGACGTTTGGAACAGCGCCCGCCCGTGAGCGTATTTGGAACTAAAATTTTGTATGAGATTTCTCGATCTCGATACGATAACCGTAACGTAACGCAGGATTCGACAAGTCATGCTTAGGGCACTGATTGTACGAGGATGACTAACTCGCAACGACTTGCCAACTTGCTACGTTGAAGTGTTGGACATTTTTATTCTTAGTTCGTTCCTATTATTTATTCGACAAATACAATGACATTCGACTTATATAAATACGTATACTTAAGTACTTATTAAGCATCCAAGACCAGAGAACAAACATTTTGTATTCATCATACAAACATCTGCCCCGACCGGAGATCGAACTCGAACCCGGGACCTCAAGCTTTAAAGTCGGGTCTCTAACCACTAGGCTATCCGGTGGTCAAAAAACAAAAAAAAAAAAAAACGTTTTCAAATTATCTAGGCAGTTTTTATTATTATTAAAAAAAGGTTACACTTATTTAACTTCCTCGACACAAAACACACTGTCTAGTGAAACCGTATTTTATTTCCCTCTGCCATCTCTAAAGCTCTCTTCATTTAACGAGAAACACAAAAGACGGATTGTCAAAAAAGGTTTAATAATCTTTTCATACCTAATTCCCTTTATTTCTTTCCATAAGCTATATAAACCTCCAGCTTGACTAGACCTCTCTTCCTCTCCCACCAGCATACGTAACGCAGCTCATGATATTCTGGGCATGTTCTTTCACCCAGTGTAACTAGGTATCTGTTCTGTATAGCGACTGTTGTGTGTGAGAGTTCTTGTTTGTTGGTCGTCAGTAAGATGGTTTGAGGCGCATTGTGAGCGATAACAAAAATAATAAATCCCCTTCAAAGCCGTCTGACAGCCGCGAAACTATTCGTCGGCGATTGTGGGGTGACCACGTTTAGTGAGGATAGGAGACTTTACTAAGCAAAGCATTGCACAGTTTTCGTGTCGCCATCGAGAACATTCATATTAGATTTTAGTATCAAATGCGTTCACGGGACTTATACGTATAATTAAGGATTACACTCTTATAAAGTGAAGACCTTTTTTTTAATGCTACATTGTGCTTCCTGTTGTACATACTATTTATTATCTTGTATATTTGTCTAATGAGACGTTCATTATAGAAAATAAAACGCTTTGATCGTGTGACTGCTTGATAGTGTAGTTACTGACCGTCAAAAAAAACTTGCTAAAACAAAACAAACAACATCTTGATATTGATAACTATCAAATTATTGACACATGCAATACAATAAATAACATAAGTTAAAGGTGGTGCAACAACATCTTAACAAAAAAACAATTATCAGCTTAAAACCATACATTTTAACGAGTACCGACAAATTTACCTCTTAACTAATACTCGCTTTACGAGGGCTGTTTGATAAGTACCCGTTTATGGAAAAAAAAAACATTTTTTTTTGTATATGTGCATTTATTTTTCTACGTAGTCACCTTTTAACTCTATACATTTGTTCCACCTATACTCAAGCTTCAATAAACCATCCAAAGAGTATGATTTTGGATAGTCATTAAAATAGGCCTCTGTGGCGGCAATGACTTCGTCATTTGATCCAATTCGCTTGCCACCGAGCCATTTTTTTAGGTTGGGAAACAAAAAGAAATCGCATGGGGCCAAATCTGGAGAATACTGGAGAAAACAATAGTTCGTAGCGTAACTGTGCTAATTTAGCCGTCACAACTCTGGACGAATGAGCCGGGGCATTGTCGTGATGAAACAGTACTTTTTTCTTTTTTAAATGGGGTCGTTTGTCCTTCAACACGGCGTCAAATTCATCCAATAAATTGGCATAGTACTGCCCTGTTATTGTTTTTCCCTTTTCTAAATAGTCAATATCCTAAAAAACGGTCGCCATGACCTTTCCAGTCGATGGGACGGTTTTTGCTTTCTTTGGAGCAGGTTCACCCGGTAAAATCCACTGCTTCGACTGCTTTTTCATTTCCGGGGTGTAGTGGTGGACCCACGTTTCGTCCACGGTCACGAAACGACGCAGAAACTCCTTCGGGTTACGTTTGAACGCGGCCAAACACTGCTCCGAAGTAGTCAGTCGGTTCCGTTTTTGCTCCTCCGAGAGTAAACGTGGCTCCCACCTCGCCGATACTTTCTTCATACCCAATTTTTCTTCTAATATGTGTTGTACCCTCTCGATTAAAACGTTTACAGCATCAACGATTTCTCGAAGTTTAATTCGGCGGTCGGTTAAAACGATACTTTAAATTTTCTTAACCATATCGTCTGTAGTCACCTCAACTGGCCGGCCTGGGCGATCCTCATCAAAAACGGTTGTTCTCCCCCGCTTAAACTCGTTATACCAATATCTGACGGTTGTAATAGAAGGAGCACATTCATGGTAAACCGCTTGCATTCTTACTTTTACTTCATCACATGTTTTTCCTTCCAAAAATAAGAATCTAATTACAGACGATACTGTTCTTTCTCCATTTTAACAATTTTAAGTTCACACCTTCACTGAATCATGCAAAAATGGGAAATTTCCCTCCAAGAAGGAAGGCTCTGAACAGTTGAAAGCATTTACTACGAGCATGCTTCGCTGACAACTTATCAATTCGCTGTGCAATTGTTTGTGACTGCATTTTGAATGGCTTCGTTATTGTGGCAGTTCTGATAGTACTTTTAACCCTGAAGCAAGAGAGGCGTAAAGCAAAGGGATAAGTTTGGCGTGTCTACCTGTAGGTTAGGACAGGTCAGAGGCCCGAGAACGAATATTCGAAACCTAACGTAGCGTAACGTAATCGAGTAGTAAACGTTATCGAGAGTTTGTTATGACGTTTGGAACAGCGCCCGCCGGTGAGCGTATTTGGAACAAAAATTTTGTAATTTACGGTTAATGTAACGTTACGCAGGATTCGAAAACGTCGTGCTCTGCCTAAGGGAGTACCCAAAACCGGAGAGCATGTATGAAGAATGTTATGAGATTAAGGGAAGCAAAGGTTGTATGTCAGGATCGTAGCAAGTGGAAGTCCGTGGTCTCCTCCTACCCCTCCGGGAAACAGGCGTGACTGTATATATGTGTCTATCGGTGTGTCTGTGTCTCTGTGTATCTGTCTGTAACATCGTGGCTCCTAAGCGGGTAACCGAATGTGAATGCGGTTTTTAAAATTGACCGCTAGTCGCCGCTTAATCGAGTAGGTTTTTAGTTACGCTTCATAAGTTCTTATTTATGTAATTTACCGGAGCATAAGACATAATTATACAAATTGAATACAATATGTTTTATGAAACATAATGCTAAAACAAATTAGTCACCGGTTTTGAAAAACTTTCCTTATTTACTGCAGGCTTATTGTCTAACTCGCTCGCAATCGCCATCGTGTTTATTTCGACAGTTTGACAGTTGGTTTAGTATGGGCCGACAATTCGTATCGGAAACAACTGGCTGTCACAGTCATGCAAAAACTGTCATATCAATCCGATGACGAGTGTCAAATAGTAGCGCAATTACCCTGCCAGTTCTCTCCCTCATACCTACTGACACAGTAGTATACTAGAAAGAGATATCATTATATATACCACCGCGAAAGTGTATGTTTAATTCTATCCGGCAGAAGCATTCGCCTGCAGTGGGATGTGTTCCGGTTAAATACCGGAATAGGGCCATAGGGTTGTCACCTTAAATAGTTATTATTACTGAAAGTTAGTTAAATAGTCTCATCCGCGATGACCTGTCCGACGTCCTGTTAGATCTTCATAACATTACTATAGTTCATCCAGCGCTGCGGTGGTCTGCCGCGCCCTCTAGGTCGTGTCCGCTCTGGGTTTCCATTCCAGAATTCATCTTGCCAAGCGACTCTTGTCCGTGTTTTAGTAAAATAAACGTCATCATGGTCAGCCGAAATACGTCCACTGCTGGACATAGGCCTCCCCCAAGGCTCTCCACTCAGACCGGTCTTGTGCTTTCCGCATCCACCGCGGTCCCGCAACCTTTACTAGGTCGTCGCTCCATCTCGTTGGAGGTCTACCGACAGATTGTCTCCCGGTCCGCGGACGCCATTCAAAAACCTTCAGATCCCATCGGCCATCAGTCCTGCGATCAATGTGCCCTGCCCACTGCCACTTAAATTATTCAGGCTATGTTGATTATATTAGTTCTACTGCGATATAAATGGTTAAATTGTTGGTTGGCATGTTCTCATGTGAGGGAAATAAAATTAACGATAAAATATTACAACATGCAAGATGTCAGATTTTTGCATGTAGAAAGGTTTTTAAGGTTTCAGGGTAGTTTTGTCAGCCCTAAACCCCGGAACATCGGAAGCAGCGAGAAAATTGAACCGTTGTTTTCCAAATGTATTAGACCGTTTGTTCGCGCGGGACGCTCGATCCACTATAATATTTTAACTCTATCCCATTCTCTGAAGACGTACATGATAGACTTTTAGTCTGTATGGCAGAATGCAAGGGCTGAATATTCATCGTCTGATCTTTTAATATGAAACTACCTTGAGATCATAGTGAAATATACGGCTCACTCAGGTATTGTCATGTACTTACGAGTAAGTAGTTTACGTTTCGCCATCGGCGTAGCGTGTGCCCCCAGAGGGAGGACTACGGATTAGTCCGACACATGTGAGGCTATCATCTTATAAGTTTAAGTAAGTTTTTGTAAGTTTTTGTGAAATCATTTGTTTTGTAATTTTGTAACCATGTTATAATTTTGTCATCAGAAAAAATATATCATAGTCTCTTCGATATGAGAAGAAATTTAGTTTGCCTCGAAATCCATTTAAACAAAAGGGAAGTAAAAAAAAAAAACGAAAGTCACCCCTATTTTTCCGCATTCTTCATTCATTCATTCATACTTCTGAATTTATTATCCGAAAAATATGACATTTTGTAATCTTCCATACAAAATAATTTACAATAACTTGGTTATCTTACTTTTAAAAATTTCTAAAAAAATTACCAAATTTCATAAGTTTTACAAATTTCTGAAATATGTTGCGGCCTTCATTTTCGTTCATGAATACTGGCAGAACTTAAGCGCAGGACAAACCTTAAGCCTTCCTCAACCTCAAGGTTTTTCCATGTTCTGAGCTGTTCTGGGTTGTCATCATCCAGTGCTACTGTCATGGGCTGGTAATGTTGCCCGAATATATATGCACGTACCTATATAAATATTATAGTGATTCAACATACATTTTCCTGGTAATAATATAAGCTATATAATATAAGTTCATCGACCCGCCTTGACCTGGCATTGAAACTTTTCCTCATCTGCAATTTGGTTATTTTTTAGGCTGTGGCGTGTCGAAACTACATAGCAGGGGTGACTTGCATTTTTTGTTTATAGCCTAAAAATACACGTAATGCTGTGGCCCAAATTCTATGTAATTATGATGATACTGATGATTAAAGTTTGTCACCATGTTGAGAGGATTAGCATGGCACAGGGTCAACGAACTGGATGTGTACAGAGCAATATAAATAGGCATTTGGTACCATATAGGTAATACAAAAATAACTAAGTTAACTATTATTTGTACATTTTTCTTGTTTATTTTTAATAAAAAAAAACTTGTCGACAAAAATCCTATAATATAGTCTATAGACATCTGCGACTTCAGAGGGTCGAGCACGACTTTTCGAACCCTGCGTAACGTTACGGTTATCGTATCGAGATCGAGAAACCTCATACTAAATTATAGTTCCAAATACGCTCACGGGCGGGCGCTGTTCCAAACGTCATACAAACTCGGTAACGTTTACTATTCGATTTTACGTGACGCAGGTTTCGAATATTCGTACCCGGCCCTCTGAAGAAATTAAGATGCGTTGCCGACCTAGAGAATTAAGATGAAATGCCGTCTGTGTCATAATTTCTCCGGCTAGTATACTCTCGACACCGGAACACACACAACAGTGCAAGTACGCTGCTTAGCGGCGGGATATAGTAAGATGATGACCTTGCACAAGGCCCTACCACCAACAAATGTTGACCATTAACCTTGCTACACAGTAAAGCGTAGTGCGTTTCGTTCTTAAAGCAGGAAAAGGTAGGAGATGTTTACGCGCAATTTCCTCACTGCCAAAATTTTTACATTTAGTCTGTGCAGAATGCACAGGGTCTGGTTGTTTATGTGCGTGTTTTTGGCATTTGTATGGTTCTGTACCTAAAAAGGAAAAAACGGAACCCTTATAGTGATCCTATGTAGTCCGTCTGTCTGTCTGTCTGTCTGTCTGTCTGTCTGTCAAGACCCTTTTTCTCTGGAACGCGTGGAGGTAGCGTGCTGAAATTATTATCAAATACTCAAGCCTGCGGTCCCTTAAAGCCGTGAAAATATCAACCTTCTAAGTCAACGCAATCAAAAGATACAGTCATTAAAAAATCCCTTTCCATATAAATTGCCGATTTTAAAAAACCCAAAGAGTACTTCCAGATGTCCTAGAAACTTGAAATTTGGTATGAAGGTAGCTCTTATAGCACAATCACTCCAAAAAGTCTCAAAATCTTAATTTATTTTATTTTATTTTATTTTTTATGTTGAGTTCCGGTGTGGAGAGTGTCAGCCGGGCACAAGAGGCATTCATCTTAGCTCTCTAGGTTGGCAACGCATCTGCAAACCCTCCGGGGTTGCAGCTGTCTATGGCAGTGATGATCACTTACCATCAGGTGACCTTGCTCATTTGCCTTCCTCGTCGTATAGAAAAAATAAAATTGTGTGATAGTCTTGTTTTAGTATGAGTTTGTACGTCAGTTTTGTTACGTCAAAAAATGTTGACAATGAGCGTAAACGTGTGCTGTACGCGTGTACCTCGTCCCCCTTGAAAAGTTGCAGAAAATTTTAGATAAACCAAAGGCGCCTCCCGTCTGTCTGCTTCATGGTTCCGTCGAAGGCGCCGAACCCGTGAACTTCGGGTCGTTGGTCGGCATTGGCTCGGCAGGCGGAGCGGGACGGGTGACGTCTTTACCGACGAAACAAGCATTAAACGTTTTTAACCGACTTTAAGAGAGGAAGCTATTGAAACTAGCAGCCTATGGATACGCACGAGACTTCACTCATTGACCGTGCGAGCGAGAAGCATGGGCGAACCGCTTAGTTTTAGCTTGGGCAAAAATTCTTTGTATACATCAGGGGGTCGGTTTTTGAATCTTACCCGGTGACTACATACTCTGATTTTTAAAAAAATCGTATTTTTGAATCTCACCGGTGACTAAACTAATCATGCTTAAGATATAAAAAACGAATGCCCTCGCCCACTCGTAAACGAGACCACTGAGTGACTTCTTGACCACTGGAAGTGACAGCTAGTCTAAATCTACTAAGTATGACAGAAATGCAAATTAGCTGCATGTTAGTAGACGGGTATGACATTAAAAATAAGGCTTTTGGCAAATAGTGTGATATCAATGTCATGGAATAAGCCGTGATAGCCTAGTGGTTTGACCTATGGCCTCTCAAGCAGAGTGTCGTGGGTTCAAATCCCGGCTGCATCCCTGAGTTTTTCGGAATTTATGTGCGGAATTAGATTTGTAATTTATCATGAGCTTTTCGGTGAAGGAAAACATCGTGAGGAAACCTGTACACACCTGCGAAGCAATTCAATTATGTGTGTGAATTTCCCAATCCGCGCTGAGCCCGCGTGGTAACTATATAGCCCAAGCCCTCTCATTCTGAGAGGAAGCCTGTGCCCAGCAGTGGGACGTTAAAAAAGGCTGGTGATGATGATGATGATGATGTCATGGATCAGAATTTAGTCACCAAGTGATAGGTATTCAAAAATCTATCTCCAGGTTCGATAATTCTAAGGTACCTAAACATCTCAATGATCGACACGTTAATTCTAATAATTGACACCCTGCTTGTCACCTTTATTGTTACCTATTAGGAACACTGGGACCTACCCTTACCTTATTGATTTTTTTGTCGATTCGATTTTTGGAAAGTTCAAAAAAAAAAAGGGAAAAGTTGAAAAATTTTAACGCAGTATTGTAATGTTTTGATTAACATCTACTTGTATAAATGTAAATAAAATATCTGAGATTACTTTCTATTCGTAAAATATTTAATACGGTTTATTGATTCTGCGCAAGCCAGAAAAACTTTCATTGTCACTTTCAAAGAGAATCCAATCAACACAAAAACATACTTATACCTTGAACATCACAAAGTATACACTAAACTTCCTTCACCAACGAGCAGTACTTCCAACAAAATACGATACATTACGAATTCGGCTTTCCAAAAAATGTAAACAAATCAAACCAAAACTTTTAACCAAGTATGCATTGTTTCGGAAAAACTGGCCAAGGAAACGATGTCAAATTCACGAAGTTAATTTGCAGTGCAGATAAAAAGACGGGAAAAATTCTTGACTTTTTTTTAGAAAATGACCAAATTTTTTCGTGTTGTCAGGGTGTTCTTCATTTAAAATGATCGTAAAACGTCGCCTAGAAATTGTTTTGACACCGCTTCTAATATTAAGTAAGGGGATATCTACACAGCGTGCGCGCGGCGTGGCGAAGAAGAAATGACGTTTTTATTTTTCCGTTGACGAAAAAATCGTGGCCGCTCACGGGAAACTATGTGTTCCCTTGGAAAGTCTGGCATATCATCACAATAACCGGGAGCACTGCGAGCTTTATTGATGAAGAAGTTGTCATACAATACGAGTTGAAAACTAAGCCGTGGAGTCAGAATGTGTCGATGGCGACATCCAATCATAAATGTCAAATAACTCAGGTGTGCCTTGCCTCTGTCTTTTTGAATGGACAAGAAATCCCACAAATCTTATTCAGACTCATGAGAAACCTTTGCTGCAACGTCATATTAGGCCATGACGTTCTTGAAAAATACTCCAGACTTGAAGTTGGATTTGGTGGACATATGCCCCCGCTGAAGCTATGCGCATTAAATCAAGCTAATATTGATCCTGTAGATTTGTTTCCAAACATGGCTCCTGAATGTAAACCAATTGCAATCAAATCTCGTAGATTCTCATCAGACGATCAAAAATTTATAGATATTGAAATTCAGAAGCTTTTGTCTGATGGCATAATTGAAGAGAGCTGTTCACCTTGGCGGGCACAAGTCCTGGTCACATCTGGCACGCATCATAAAAAAAGAATATGCGTCGACTATTCTCAAACCGTCAATAAATATACATATCTAGATGCTTACCCGTTCCCTAATATCGAAGAAGTCATCTCAAATGTATCACACTACAGAGTCTTCAGCAAAATT
Organism: Clepsis dumicolana; assembly: GCA_963691665.1. Taxonomy (NCBI): domain Eukaryota; kingdom Metazoa; phylum Arthropoda; class Insecta; order Lepidoptera; family Tortricidae; genus Clepsis; species Clepsis dumicolana. The sequence continues at coordinate 1,000,894 of OY829522.1, read as the reverse complement.
TATTTAAAATCAGCATATCATCAGATCCCAATCATTCCTGAAAATCGATCACTCACAGCCTTCGAGGCAGCTGGTAATTTGTATCAATTCGAGTCGAGGCCTTCTCAATGAACGACGCCCAGGTCAATTGTTTCGAAAAATTAAAGAATATCATAGCTAAGGCATCACTGTCTGCTATCGATCTCAAAGGTATGTTTACGGTTGAAACCGATGCTTCAGATTACTCGATAGCTGCTTCACTTACTCAAAGTGGTCGACCTGTGGCTTTCTTTTCCAAATCTCTGAATGATAGCGAGAAGAGATATCCAATTGTGGAGAAAGAGGCATGTGCAATAATTGAAAGCCTAAAGAAGTGGCGACACTATCTGCTTGGTCGTCCATTTACATTAATCATTGACCAAAAATCTGTGGCTTACAAGGACATGCAAGCAAGGTTAAAAATGATAAAATACAAAGGTGGCATATTGAACTGT